>CP106726.1:115306089-115394628 GCA_025506655.1 Gossypium rotundifolium | reverse complement strand
GTGCAAAAGGACTAAATTGTAAAAAGTGTAAAATGTTAGGGCAAAATTTTAATTTGCCCATTTATGTGTTTTAGGCTAAATTGAATGTATTGGTGTTTAAATAAGTTTAATTTGAATATTTTTATATCAAGAATTAAAGAAATCGGATTTGGATCGGGGAAAGACTAAAGTGGTTGAATAGCCGATTTCACATTGCCGATGTCCGAGGTAAGTCAATTAGCATTTAAATGTTGGTATAACAATGAATATGTACTAGTTATGAACCTAATTAAATTATTTGAATTTATTTTGATTATGGCCGAATGTGGGTATGTATAATTAATTAAATTTCGAGCTTGATTCGACTGAGATTCGACGTCCGTAAGCCCTGCATTTAACCTTGGGAATAGATAGGATACATATGTCATGACATAGGATATCCGTTATGTGTTACCGAGTAAGACCACATCTTCTTCTTTCTTGAAGTGGCCAATGTTGAAGGGATAAAGAGACTTGAAGCTCTTCATTTTCGGTTGGTGCATGCTCAAATTAGGTTAGTAATTAAGCATTATTATTGAGAATTCTTATATTTTAGAGTCCCTTGTCTTGAGTATTCTTGAACCCATGTTGGGATTTTTGAGATTTAGCATGCTATGGTTTCGCTATTGATTAATGTTTTGATTTGTTTTGCTTGATGGAAAATGGTTTATAAAATGGTTGAGATCAACATATTTTGATAAGGAACTTGTGAATGAAGTAGTGCTTGATGGTTCAAATTGTGAAAATAATTAGTGAAGGGTCTAAAATGCATGATAATTGAGTTATATGGGTTTGTACAAGGGAGAGTAATATTCGACCATTAAGGATTAGGTTCAAATTTTAATTATTTTGTGAGTTTATGTTTGGGGACTAAATTACAAGAAAATGAAACTAGAGGGTAAATTGGTAAATTGGCAAATTGATAAATTATATGCTATGATTAATTTTAAATGTTATAAGGGGACTTAATTGAGCTTGAGGAGCATCTTGCTTTAGCTCAAAAGAGTATGAGTTGTTATTTGTTGGAATGAATAAAAGAAAGGGTACAATTATGTGTTCGTATTGAAATGAATGAAATCTATTTGAATGGACTCTTTTCGAACTTTGTTTAGATCAAGGAAGGAAGGATTTGGAAACGAATCGGGGAAAACTAAAGTGTAGTAGCCGGAAGCTCAATTTGACAACTATCTAAGTAAGTTTTAAGCAATTAGATTTAATTGAATTTTATTTCATATTATGCGATATGTTAAAGGATTTTAAGGAAATTAATTACCATGATGCCGAATGTGAAGGTGGATTTAGCATGAAATGGCGAATGTTATACTTGATGAATGTATACGTAAACTTGATTTAATTGAATTGTTGAATTTGTGTATATATATGCGATACAAGATGGTTATTGATATTGATGACACTAGAGATGATCTTGGGATGGTGGTGAATATGTGCTATATGAATGTTATGTGTGAGTAGAATGTAATGTATATATATATGAATAAATGAGTTATTTGTGAATCCCTAATTAATTAAATGTGTGTATATGAATGAAGATTTGTGTATATGTGTATTTCTTTGAGGAAACATGGGATTGGTAACACTATGTGTGCGAACTTATAAACCGAAAGTACCGTAGTGTGTGCGAGATCGGTTGAAAGGCACCGTGTGCGAAAATATAATCACCGAGCACCGTGGTAAATGCGATATCGGTTGAGAGGCATTGTGTGTGCGGAAAATAGCATCACCGAGCAATCGTAAAGGAGATATCGGTTGAAAGGCACTGTGTGCGAAAAATAGCATCACCGAAAGCACCGTGTGTGCGATATCGTTGAAAGGCACAGTGTGTGCGGAAAATAGCATCACCGAGCACTGTGTGTGCGAGATCGGTAAAAAGGTAAGAATTGAAGAAATTATTAAAAGTACAAAATGAAGTCGGTATGTTTGGCATTGGTTCATCATTTTAATGCGAATCTAAGTGAGTTGAGTTAAATTGGCTATGAAACATGTGACTATATGGTCACTTTGATTATTGAAATGGGATTGATGAATGTTAGAATTGGTTACATGTTTATAGATTGAATCATTCTATAATTTAGTTTGAAAATTTAAGAAATGACGTAATGCATTTTTGTGTACTCTATCTTCTTGCTTAAAACTTACTAAGCTATTTAAGCTTACTTGAAGTGTTTGGTTTCATGGTGATTTAGGTCTTTAAAGTCGCAATGAACTCCTGAACTCGGTCAAGTCACTTCACACTATCATCTATTTTGGGTACCTCTTTATTTATGAAACTTTTGGGAATTTTGGCATGTATAAGCTAGGTTATCCTTTTGAGTTACTTTGAAATGAATGTATATAAGGCCATACGAAAATAGCTTCATTTCTATCCATGAATTGAGTGGATATGTTTGAGCTGATATATATGTATATATATAGTTGCGAAATTTTGGTTTTGAATATAGCTCGATTTGGGTTGGTTTAAAAGTTTATTAAGCTTGAATATAATGCTTAGGTAGGTACTTGATGTGGTAAGCATTTTTACACATTTTATTCCTTGTATATATATATATGCGGCATGTACAAATGCATGTATATGATTTTGAGTGATGCATATGTTCGTAAAGGGTATATAATTAAATGAAATGCTGATTATAAAGTTGAATCAAATGAATAATTACCACATGCCTATTCTGCCTTTACATTTGAATGACCAAATGCATGGTAATTTGTTAGTAAATGTTAATGATATTAATCTGATATAAATAAGTTATGTTTTGGTATTAAATGGGATATACTTGTTATATTGTAATGGTACAAATTAGTAGGCATTTATGTGCATGGATTTGTGTTTGGTAGAGTAATGTTCAGAACCCGAATTCAAATGACGTAATCGAGTTAGGGTGTTACATTTGTTGGTATCGAGCTACGCTTAGTCGATTCTGACTAACGTGGCGTGAAAGTCTAGCTATACATGCCATTATTTACAATATGATAGTGTGATGACTTCGACGGTGAAATGTATTTTTGTTCTTTATATATAGTAATGGATCCGATCCCGAAAGAGCGAAGAGTCGATGATGTCGAGAGTGTGGCGCTTGTTCTCGCTCAAGGGACCACGCGGAAGAATCTCGACTGCCATGCGAGTGGCCCAGACGAGAGGGTAAAACAGCCTTCCATAATATGATGAGTGATTGGTTCAACCATTACTACGAACCACTCCTATTGCTCAACCATCCTTGAATCCAATGTTCCCAGTAACACCAATGGTAACTTCATTGCCAATCCTAAAAGAGTATCTAAACCTCCTATTTATCGTATAAGAAAGCATGGAGCTCAAGAATTTAGAGCCGAAGAAGGCGACGACGCTGAAAGAGCTGAATTTTGGCTCGATAACACTGTCCGTGTTTTTGATGAGTTATCTTGTGCACCCGATGAGTGCTTGAAGTGCGCCATCTCTTTATTACGGGATTCTACCTATTATCGATGGAATACTCTCGATCTGTTGTCCCGAAGAGAGAGTTACCGGAATTTCTTTTTGCGGAGTTTCAAAAAAGTACATAAGTCAACGCTTCATAGATTCTAAGCGAAGAAATTTCTCGAGCTCAAGCAAGGCCAAGATGATCGTGTTCCAATACGAAAGCAAATTTGTGCGACTTAGTCGCTATGCTCGTGAATGTGTATCTTCTGAGGCTGTTATGTGCCGGAGATTCGAGGATGGTCTGAATGAAGACATAAAACTCTTGGTTGGCATTCTTGAGATTAACGAGTTTGTTGTACTTGTGGAGAGAGCTTGTAAAGTGAAGAACTGGGAAAGGAAAAACGAAAAGCTGAAATGGAATCTAAGGATTTTCTAAGAGATTCAGGGTAAATTTACGATGGCAACAAAGAAGACTAAGAATGATGATAGTCGACCTAAACCCAATATCGATTTCTATTCGTGATCGACCACCAATGAGTTCTCGAGCTACATCAATGGTTAGTGTCTGTAATGCTCGATCGAGCAAACCCGAATGTCGCAGCGCAGGTAGAGACGATATTTCGAGAGTGCTGGGTAAATCTTTTAATCGCGCTTGTTACCGCAGTGATTCGCAAAATCACTTCGTCCGGATTGTCCGAGATCGCTGAGAAGGGCACTACTCGAGTGCGAGACCGAACAAGACTACCGCTAGAGGCGCACCAACTTGTAGTGGGGAGGTAAGAGCGGTGCACAGAGAGGGACTTCGAGATGCGGTTATCCGAGTAGATACTCGAAAACGGCTAAAGCTTATGCCGTCCGTATGAGAGGAGGCCTCATCTCCGACGTTATTATCGGTATTTTCACTCTCTTTGATACTAATGTAATTGCTTTGATTGATCCCTACCAACTCATTCAGTATGCGTGAAACATTAGTATCCAAAGAAGACTCTACCTATTGAGTTCATTGAATTTGTAATTCGGGTTTCAAACCCTTTGGGTCGTTGGGTGTTGATTGATAAAATGTGTAAGGATTGTCCTTAATGATTCGAGGCATGTGTTTTTCTACCGATCCGATGTTATTACCTTTCGATGAATTGACATCATTCTCGGTATGGATTGGTTGACTGCTCACGATGTGGCGTTGAATTGTAGACAAAAGACTATTGAGTTGAGAAGTCGAAATAACGAGATTGTACGATTAGAGTCTGCAGATTTGAATGGGTCACAAGCAGTGATATCCTCGATGTTGGCTCAAGAAGATTTGAGAAAGGGTTGTGAAGCTTACCTTGCTTACGTGATTGATAGTAAAGTGACCGAAAGAAGATTGAATCAGCATCATTTGTGTGAGTATCAAGATGTGTTTCAGAGGAATTAATGAGATTGCCACTGCTCGGGAAGTAGAGTTTGGGATTGAGTTAGTACTGGGGACAACTCCGATTTTGATAGCTCCGTGATAGAATGGCATCAATCGAATTAAAAGAGTTGAAAGCACAGTTGCAAGAATTGACGGATAGAGGTTTTGCCCGAATCGAGTTTCTCTCCCTGGGTGCGCCTATTTTATTTGTGAAAAAGAAAGACTAACGTTTAGAATGTGCATTGACTATCGATACTTAATAAGGTGACCATAAAGAATAAATACCGCTGCCACGTATCGATGATTTATTCGATCAACACAAAGGAGTCAGCAGTGTTCTCAAAAATTGATTTGAGGTCGTGGATATTATCACCGCGAAAGTTCGAGAAATAGATGTACCAAAGACCACTTTTCTGGACGAGATATGGTCATTATGAGTTTTAGTTATGCCATTTGGGCTCACTAATGCCCCTCGTAGCTTTCATGGATCTGATGAATCGAGTCTTCAGATCGTACTTAGATCGGTTTGTAGTTGTATTTATAGATGATATACTAATCTACTCCCGAGATGAAACCGAGCATGCTGAGCATCTGAGACTAGTGCTACTGATTTTGCGTGAAAAGAATTATACACCAAGTTCAAAGAAATGTGAGTTTTGGTTGAATGAAGTTAGCTTTTGGGGCACATCATTTCGTGATCCGATATTCGAGTTGACCGGTAAAATTTCTACTATACTTGATTGGAAGTCTCCGCAAACGTTATCGAGGTTCGTAGTTTTCGGGACTTATGGATACTATAGACATTTCGTGAAAGGATTCTCTATGATAGCAACCCCAATGACAAAGCTATTACAAAAGGACGTCAAATTTGAATGGTCGGAAAAGTGTCGTAAGAGTTTCGATCACTGAAAACTCATTGACGGAAGCCCGTGACGCTGCAACCAGAGTCGGGTAAGGAATTTGTTATTTTTAGCGATGCCTCATTGAACGGACTCGGTTGTGTTTTGATGCAAGAGGGTAAAGTTGTAGCCTATGCTTCGCGGCAGTTGAAAACGCATACGAAGGAGTTATCCAACTCATGATCTTAAGTTGGTCGCTATAGTCTTTACTTTGAAAATATGGCGCCACTATCTTTACGGTGAGAAAAGCCACATCTTCTCGGATCATAAAAGTCTAAAGTATTTAATGACTCAAAAGGACCTGAATCTGAGACAGCGACGATGGTTGGAATTATTAAAAGATTATGAGCTTATAATTGATTATCACCCGGGAAAGGCTAACGTGGTTGTCGGCGCGCTTAAATAAAATCATTATTTGCTTTAAGAGCGATGAATGCGACATGGCTAGGGTTGAGGATGGTGCGATCATTATCGAAATGAAGGTGAGACCAATGTTTGAGCAAAGCAGATTCGAGAAGCACAAGAAGTTGATGATGTTTTAAAGACAAAAAGAGATTATTGTGGTTCGAGTGCAGATTCAGATTTTCAATTAGATGCTGAAGGATGTTTACGGTTCAAGAATCAGATTTGTGTACCTAAGAACCCTGAGTTAATTAGAAAGATTTGTAACGAAGCACATAGTAGTAGATGGTCGATTCACCCGGGTAGTACGAAGATGTATAACGATCTGAAACAACATTATTGGTGGCATGGCATGAAGCGAGACATCTCTGATTTCGTGTCAAAATGTTTAGTGTGTCAACAAGTTAAAGCTGAACATCAGGTACCATCGGGACTTCTTCAACCGATTATGATACCTGAATGGAAGTGGGAGCGAATCACTATGGACTTTGTGTCAGGATTACCGTTGACGCCGAGTAAGAAAGATGCAATCTGGGCTATTATTGATAGATTGACGAAAACAAACTTATTTTATTTCTAAGACGTATGGATTTCTCACTTGATAAGTTGGCTAAATTATATGTATCGCAGATTGTACGGTTACACGGAGTACCTATCTCTATTATTTCGGATAGGGATCCGAGATTCACATCGCGGTTTTGGAAGAAACTGTAAGATGCTCTAGGTACCAAGTTACATTTTAGTACAGCTTTCCACCCTCGGTTGATCGGCCACGGAGCGAGTTATTCAAGTACTCGAGGATATGTTGAGATGTTGCGTTCTTGAGTTTGAGGGCACGGGAACGATACTTGCCTTTGATTGAATTTATGATAATAATAGCTATCACTCTGGTATCAAATGGCACCCACTTAAGCTTTGTACGGTCGAAAATGTCATACACCATTGTATTGATCTGAACTCGGGAAAACAAATTACACGGGTTGATTTGATTAAGGAAATCGAGCGTAAAGTGGTCAGTAATTGTGATAGCTTGAAAGCGGCTTCGATCGTCAAAAGTCTTATGCATTTGAAGCGTAAAGACATTGAATTTCAAGTTGGAGATAGAGTATTCTTGAAGGTCTCACCGTGGAAAAAATTACTCGATTCGCCGGAAAGAAAAGTTAAGCCCTAGATTTATCAATGTATGAGGTTATCGAGCGTATTGGGCCTGTGTGTATAGATTGAGGTTACCGCTTGAGTTAGACAAGATTCATAATGTGTTTCATGCATCGATGCTTCAAGATATAGATCCGACCCTTCTCATGTGATTAGCCCAAGAGAAATCGAGATTCACCGATTTGACTTATGAAGAGGAACCGATTTGCATATTGACTCGTGAAGTGAAAGAGTTACGAATAAGAAAATAAATTTAGTTAAAGTGTTGTGGCTCAAACACGGGTTGAGGAAGCAACCCGGGAGATCAAGAATCTATGGAAGAACTTTATCCGCACTAATTCATCCGGTAAGATTTTCGGGACGAAAATTTCTTTTAAGAGGGGAGTTGTAACACCAAATACGACCCTAACCTAACAGTGGTTTCAAAACCATTTAATCCAAGTCGAAATAATAATTTAATATTATTTTCTTGTTGAATATTTATGATTGACTATGTGCTAAAAATTTCGTGAAGTTAATTGCTTATTTAGATGTTTAATTTAATAAAAGGATCAAATAGCTTAAGTGGTAAAAGTAGGGTGCATGAATTAAGAAGGTAAATTGAATTGTTTTGTTCAAGTGAGGATTTGCATGTCAATTTGGCACATTTCATGGTAGTGGACGGCATAATCATTACTTGTATATTAAATTCAATTTACTTTACTTAGTGGTGATTTTATGTATATTATAATTTGAGTAAAAAAAAAACAAGGAATAATAAAAAACAAAAGAAAGAGAAGAAGGAAAGTATTCATCTTCTTCTTTCTTGAAGTGGCCGAATGTTGAAGGGGATAAAGAGACTTGAAGCTCTCTTCATTTTCGGTTGGTGCATGCTCAAATTAGGTTAGTAATTAAGCATTATTATTGAGAATTCTTATATTTTAGAGTCCCTTGTCTTGAGTATTCTTGAACCCATGTTGGGATTTTTGAGATTTAGCATGCTATGGTTTCGGCTATTGATGAATGTTTTTGATTTGTTTTGCTTGATGGAAAATGGTTTATAAAATGGTTGAGATCAACATATTTTGATAAGGAAGTTGTGAATGAAGTAGTGCTTGATGGTTCAAATTGTGAAAAATAATTAGTGAAGGGTCTAAAATGCATGATAATTGAGTTATATGGGTTTGTACAAGGGAGAGTAATATTCGCCATTAAGGATTAGGTTCAAATTTTAATTATTTTGTGAGTTTGTGTTTGGGGACTAAATTACAAGAAAATGAAACTAGAGGGTAAATTGGTAAATTGGAAAATTGATAAATTATATGCTACGATTAATTTTAAATGTTATAAGGGACTTAATTGAGCTTGAGGAGCATTCGGTTTTAGCTCAAAAGAGTATGAGTTGTTATTTGTTGGAATGAATAAAAGAAAGGGTACAATTATGTGTTCGTATTGAAATGAATGAAATCTATTTGAATGGACTCTTTTGAACTTTGTTTAGATCAAGGAAGGAAGGATTTGGAAACGAATCGGGGAAAACTAAAGTAAGCTAGTAGCTGGAAGCTCAATTTGACAACTATCTAAGTAAGTTTTAAGCAATTAGATTTAATTGAATTTTATTTCATACTATGCGATATGTTAAAGGATTTTAAGGAAATTAATTACCATGATGCCGAATGTGAAGGTGGATTTAGCATGAAATGGCCGAATGTTATACTTGATGAATGTATACGTAAACTTGATTTAATTGAATTGTTGAATTTGTGTATATATATGAGATACAAGATGGTTATTGATATTGATGACACTAGAGATGATCTTGGGATGGTGGTGAATATGTGCTATATGAATGTTATGTGTGAGCCGAATGTAATGTATATATATATGAATAAATGAGTTATTTGTGAATCCTAATTAATTAAATGTGTGTATATGAATGAAGATTTGTGTATATGTGTATTTCTATGTGAGGAAACATGGGATTGGTAACACTATGTGTGCGAACTTATAAACCGAAAGCACTGTGTGTGTGTAGATCGGTTGAAAGGCACCGTGTGCGAAAATATAATCACCGAAAGCACTGTAATGCGATATCGGTTGAGAGGCACTCGTAGTGCGGAAAATAGCATCACCGAGCAATGTAAAATGCGATATCGGTTGAAAGGCACCGTGTGTGCAAAAATAGCATCACCGAAAATCGTGTGTGCGATATCGGTTGAAAGGCACTGTGTGCGGAAAAATAGCATCACCGAGCAATCGTAAAAGTAGATCAAGAAAAGGTAAGAATTGAAGAAATTATTAAAAGTACAAAATGAAGTCGGTATGTTTGGCGATTGGTTCATCATTTTAATGCGAATCTAAGTGAGTTGAGTTAAATTGGCTATGAAACATGTGACTATATGGTCACTTTGATTATTGAAATGGGATTGATGAATGTTAGTATTGGTTACATGTTTATAGATTGAATCATTCTATAATTTAGTTTGAAAATTTAAGAAATGACGTAATGCATTTTGTGTACTCTATCTTCTTGCTTAAAACTTACTAAGCTATTTAAGCTTACTTGAAGTGTTTGGTTTCATGGTGATTTAGGTCTTTAAAGTCGCAAATGAACTCGGAATCTCGGTCAAGTCACTTCACACTATCATCTATTTTGGGTACCTCTTTATTTATGAAAATTTTGGGAATTTTGGCATGTATAAGCTAGGTTATCCTTTTGAGTTACTTTGAAATGAATGTATATAAGGCCATAAAAAATGGCTTCATTTCTATCCATGAATTGAGTGGATATGTCTGAAATGATATATATATATAGTTGCGAAATTTTGGTTTTGAATATAGCTCGATTTGGGTTGGTTTAAAAGTTTATTAAGCTTGAATATAATGCTTAGGTAGGTATGGTGATGTGGTAAGCATTTTTACACATTTTATTCCTTGTATATATATATGTGCGGCATGTACAAATGCATGTATATGATTTTGAGTGATGCATATGTTCGTAAAGGGTATATAATTAAATGAAATGCTGATTATAAAGTTGAATCAAATGAATAATTACCACATGCCTATTCGCCTTTACATTTGAATGACCAAATGCATGGTAATTTGTTAGTAAATGTTAATGATATTAATCTGATATAAATAAGTTATGTTTTGGTATTAAATGTTTTGGTATTAAATGGGATATACTTGTTATATTGTAATGGTACAAATTAGTAGGCATTTATGTGCATGGATTTGTGTTTGGTAGAGTAATGTCTCAGAATCTTAATTGCGATGTAATTTGAGTTAGGTGTTACATTTATCGCCTAAATATGGTTTAGCCCAATCCACTAGAAATTCCATTATAACAAAGATCTGTTTCACAAATGACTGGCGTCCGAAAGCGCTCAAGTAACACGACCCCAAAGCTATAGACATCACACTTTCTATTTAGCATACTGCACAACATTGGAAGAGCTCATTCGTACAATAAGATGGCCAAGAGCTTTACCAAAGACCGATAAATGAGATTGCATAAGAGGGCAACCATAGTAACTCAGAGCAAGATATCGAGGCTTAGTATATCCTTCAAGACCAAAGACTCGAGTTAAAACATAAGATTGATCACCAGAGGGCCTTCTATTGCATAGCCCAAATCCAAAGTTTTGCATTGAAATCTCGCAACAATGATATAAGATGGATTTTAATTAGTAGCATTTATAGTTGGTAGAATATAACTTCGATTCAAAGACTACAAAGATCTCGCAACTTGGTTTTAGGCAACATACCGAATCTAGTCACTACACCAAAACAGACTTTTAGCGGCGTTTTAGTATGCGTTTAAAAAAAAACGCCGCAAACATTATACATTAGCGCATTTGAAGGAAAACGCCAAAAAATGAGCAATAGCGCGCTTTTCCAAAACGCCGCTAAAATTATATATAGCGCTTTTGGAAAACGCCGCTAAAGGTTCGAGCATTAGCGCTTTTGGAAAAACGCCGCTAAAGGTTCGAACATTAGCGCGCTCGAAAAACGCCGCTAAAGGTTCGAGCATTAGCGCGCTTCGAAAACGCTTAAAGGTTCGAGCATTAGCGGCGCTCGAAAAACGCCGCTAAAGGTCTGAGCATTACGGCGCTTCGAAAACGCCGCTAAAGGTTCGACCATTACGCGCTCGAAAAACGCCGCTAAAGTTCGACCATTAGCGCGCGCTCGAAAACGCCGCTAAAGGTTCGACCATTAGCGCGCTTTTGTAAAACGCCGCTAAAAGTTCGACCATTAGCGCTTTTAAAAAAACGCCGCTAAAGACGGTTAATCAAGACAATTATTTAGTAAATTAAAATGTTATTTAAATTTCTGAAATATTGAAAATATATATATTATTCAAAATTTATCTAAATAATTAAGGGTTTAGTGGTTTGGATGGGCGATAGGGTATCAAGTTCAAGATTTCAAGATTTAGTAGACTTTATCGCTTTATGATTTACAGCTAGTATTAGGATTAGGGTTATGGCTAGAGTTTATGAGTTTATGGGTTTATGGGTGTATGGTTTAAGGTTCACGGGTTTAGGTTTTAGGGTTTATCTAATCGTAAAAGAGATATATGAATTTTAAAATACTAAATTGATTATCATTATATATAGTTTAGAGTTTATGGTTTAGCATATATAATTTAGGGTGTAAGATTTAGGAGTTACTATTTTAATGCTTAGGAATTATGATTTATGGTTTGCGGTTTAAGGTTTAAGGGGGATGTGTTAGGGTTTCATGGGTTAAGAGTTAGGGTTAATGGGTAAGGGTTAGGGGTTAATAGGTTAAGGGTTAGTGGTTAATAGGTTAAGGGTTAGGGGTTAGGGATTTATGTTCTATGATTTAGGGTTTATGGGATAGATGATAGGGTTTAAGGTTTAGATTAATTAGTGTCTTTTAATTTATATATTAAATAATTTCTTATATGATTGTAAAAGAGATAATTTTAATTTTAATATATTAAAATTATGATTATAATTTAAATTATTTAAGAAATAATAGATAAACTTTATATATATTAAATGGTTTAGGATTTAATGTTTGCTTGAGGTTTGTTAAATGATGAAATTTTATACAATGGATTAAATACTTTTATATTTAAAAATATTTAATCTAAACCATTTGATATATTTAAATATTAGATTGAAAAAATTGATAAAAAAAGTACAACAAAATGATATGGGTAGATAATTATCTACTTTGGATATAGAACCAAATTATAACAAATAAAATAAAATACAAAACTAAAATCATTTCACATCGAACATCTAGCAAAATAGTTATATTTTAGTTAGGAAGAAATATCTCTAATAAAATAGAGATTATATCGAAAAGAATAATATAAGTTAAAAATAAAAAATTAAAATATATAATTGTGGCTTTTTTGAAAAACGCCACAAAAATAGAACTATAGTAGCGTTTTATTAGGAAACGCTAGTAAAATATGTTAAAAACATGTTTAAAATTTCCCAAAATTTTCCCCACCCTAAAATTTCCCCAATTCCTAAATTTTTCCGAATTTAGCATGTGGTTCTCTTTCAATTATCTCCATCTCCTCAAAACCCTAAAAGCGCTTCTCTTCAATCCCCCATAGCTATGGCACTCCTTCTCGCCAGATCCGAGACGCAGATCCTCGCCAACCCTTCAAAAATTACTTTAATTTTATGATTTTGTTGCTCTATGGTTCTTTATATTTTTCAATCGGGCTCTCTCGCTTGAAAAATAAACAACCCAAGAAAAGAAGTCCAGATTTGCCCAGATTCAAAAGCTATTTAATTGATCATTTTCTTAAAAAGTTTCATTTTTGTTCATTTTGTTTTGTTTCATTGATGAGTTGCTAGATTTTGTTTTCATTATAATCCAAACCCAAATCCTCAAAACTCTTAAAGTTTCAATTTTTATTTGTTTTTTTTTCTTTATTGGGATGGCATCTTCATCATCACCGGTAAGTCCACTATGTAATCATCCACAGCTCCATTGCTCCATTGGGTTGGTGATAGAAGGAAAGCTTTTATTTCTCCTCCATGCAACAGCACTTAGCCACCAGCAAAGATGGTGGTGCTTTTGAGCCATGTAATGAGTATTATTCCTCCAAAAATGGCAGCTTTTCTTCTTTCTTTGGGTCCAAAATGTTTCCTTCAATATTAATCACAAGCACCCAAGGCTCAATCGAGGTGTTGCCCGATCTGGTACAATTTTTTCGACTTTTCC
Organism: Gossypium rotundifolium; assembly: GCA_025506655.1. Lineage (NCBI taxonomy): Eukaryota > Viridiplantae > Streptophyta > Magnoliopsida > Malvales > Malvaceae > Gossypium > Gossypium rotundifolium. The sequence continues at coordinate 115,381,148 of CP106726.1, read as the reverse complement.
AACTGGTTTTTGTTTTTTTTGGTTCTTTTTAATGTTTTTATTTGTTTAATATCTCGACATGTTTAATTTTCTTTATACATACATACATAGCTGATTAGTTTTACGATGATATGATTATGTTATGTAGCCATCATGTTATTTGGAAGGTGATGTTCTAAGTTGTTGTTTCAAGTGTACCTATATACATACATACATGCTGTACACACACACACACGCACACACATGTATATATATAGCTAATTAGTTTTATGATGATATGAATATGTATCCACCCATGTTCAATATGTTGGTAAAATATCATTGTATCGAGTCAATTCCATTTTGCCTCCTTTACTCAAAAAATGTGTAATAAATTAAATCTATAGGTTAGATTAAAGAAAAAATTAATCCTTTCTGCTATTGTGGTAGCCTAGAATGATTATTAAGAATGATTATAACCAACAAATGGCGGTGTGTTCTGCTTTCTAAAGCGACAACCAAATGCCAATCTTACTTTTTCGAGTAAATTTTGGTCATCGCCATTTCTACAACTACTGAAACATGATAAACCAATAATACCCAAGTTGCATTCCTTTTCCTTCTATTTTTAGAGACCGAGAGGGTCAGCAGCTATTGCGAACCACCCATATTCTCCTAGTTGACACATATATATATGTATATATATATTATAACATAATTACAATGTCTTTGGCAAATTCAAATTATCGATGTTTTCAAAAGTATTATATTATTATGTTAATCATTATTATAATTTAAACTCTAAACAAGAAGTCATTTGTTTGGTGGGTGGGATAGAGAGTAAATTGAAGGAGTTGTGATTAATGTACTTTGGGTTTCTTTATTGGTCTTGGACTTGTGATTAAGTTTTGTTTAGATGGAACATTTTGTAGGCATTGCTACTCTAATTTTCTATATATTATAAAATTCAAAATCTACTTTAGTATAGTTGCTTTTATGGTCATGTTGTCAAGACATCTGGCTTTTGGTTGTTGTGGTTGTATTGTTTCTGATTTTGCTACTTATGGGTTTCTAGGTGGCTACTATGATACGTAATCGGTCTGTGGAAATGGTTGAAGCTCTTTACACTATGAACAAGGTAAGCATTATTTTAGTATCATAATACATATGATAACTTTTTTCTTTATTTGGTGGAACTTCTATGCTTTATGCCTGCACTTTTCAACAATATGAATTTCTTTCTTTCCTTTTTAGCTCTCAAGTATGAGAAATTTGAGTTGCATAAGTTTTTCCATGTTGCCTTCTAGCCATCATCAATAAGCTTTCTCATGTGACATAAATCATCGTAGTTATATATCATATTTGACACCTTTTTTCTTAAATATATCTTAATCATATTATTATCATTTGCTAATGAAGGGATAGTATTTTACCATAATCATGTGTGACCGACAATATCAAGAAGGTTCTTGGATGTTTTAAGTTAAACTCAAGAATAGAGAATGTTACCATGTTAGAGGGTTATTTAAGTTTACATCTCATAAAAATGTTCTACATATCAAATTTCATATTATCTCCATTAATTTTATTTTATTGGATGTTCTACAATGGAAATAAGCTTTGATGACTCGATTTAATTTTATTGGATTCCCTGTGTCCTTCTCGCAGATTATGTTCTTTGTGGGCAAAATAAACTTGGTGTGGTTCTTTATTTTAATCGTCACGCAGGATCTTCTAATGCGCTTCTTGGCGTAATTTATCATCATCCTCTCTACATGATGCTTCTCCGAGGTATTAAGCTAATTTGTAGCTTGTATTCTCTCGTGTACATAGTATCACATGCTATTATTAGAATCATTGTAACATGCATTGCATGTGAATATCTGCTATTTTATTTATTTTTGAATAAGTTGAGCATTCGCAAATAAATAAACAACTAATTAGATAAGCCTTTATTTTTATTATTGTTATTATTTCTTTTGTAATTTTTTATGTTTGTATTAGCATGTCTTAAATAATATCTGAATGCTCTTATTTTATTGCATACTTTTGATGCTACTGTTAGCCCTCACTTCTTGCAATTGTCACATTTATATCTTAGCAAAGAACTATTTCGCTCCGCCTTTCGCTTTCCTCAATCTCGCTTAAATGTCCCTAGAGAAATGGAGTGATTTATCTTAAACTTCCTTGTCCCATGAAAATGCTTAGTCTTTTCGGTTGTGAATTTAGGATTCTATAGTTGCATCGCTTTTCATTGGTTATTTAGATAATTTGGGGCTAAATTTTTATTATATGGTATTGGCTTTTGGATTTCTTTCATATTTTAGGTTTCCATTTCAAGATAGCTATCTAACTCTGTTCGTAGTTCGATCATTATAAACCCGGTTTGTACTGCTCAATTCTTATGTAATACAACTTATGTTGCTTTTTGTTTGAAAGTACTTTGTAATAAATTGGTGACAAGATGGTTTAACATCTTGTAGGTCATACTTGGTTTGAAGATGTAAATAGGAGATAATTTCTAGCATATTTGCTGATCTTTTGAAAATTATTATTTACGGCATCCACTGTTGGTCTAGATGTTATGGGAGGTTTTACCATGTTAATGTTTTGTTTAAAATTAATGTTAGTATCTTATACACTTGACACTAAGCAGCTTTAGTTATGTGCAGGATGTTTGAGGTAATATGGCAGAAGATGCATCTTGGAACTAAACCATGGGTCTAAGACATGCACGATGTTGCTCTCCATTGTCAGCTCTATTATATTACCAGTTATTAAGAAAGACCTACTGTCATTGTTTTAACTCATAGTGGCAAGATATATATATATGAACCCCATTGTTCATTTGCTAATGATTCACTAGAAATTGTCTCATCTATTGTCTACTATATTTGCTTGAATTATCTTTTGCACCCATCTAGGTTGATGAACGAGCGCTCAAGCATTTTGATTAACTCAAGGAAAGGTGATGCATTTTGATTGGCTTTTTATAATATTTTAATTTTTTTATTTTTCATGACATTTAGCGGCGTCTAGGACAAACGCCGCTAAAAGTATAATATTTTATTTTTTATTTTTATGATATTTAGCGCGTTTTTACTAAAAGTGTCGCTAAAAGTCATGCTTTTAGCGGCGTTAGGAAAAACGCCGCTAAAAGTCACCACCTTTAGCGGCGTTTGTCTTAGGAACGCTAAAAGTCATGTTTTTAGCGGCGTTTCAAAAAACCGCCGCTAAAAGTCATGTTTTTAGCGGCGCTTGTAAAAAAGGCCTCTAAAAGTCATGTTTTTAGGCGTTTGTAAAAAGCGCCATAAAGTCATATTTTTAGCGGCGTTTGTCCTAGAAACGCCATAAATGTCATGTTTTTAGCGTTTCCAAAAAAACACCATAAAGGTCGCCACCTTTAGTGGCGTTTGTGAAGAGCGCCGCTAAAGTCATGTTTTTTGGCTTTTTTAAAAAGCGCCGCTAAAAGTCATGGTTTGTGCGCGTTTTCTCACAAAAACGCCGCTAAATTTTATGGCGCCTCATTTAGCGCGCGTTTTTGTGGTGTTTTTCAAAGCGCAGAAGTTCTATTAGCGGGCGCTTAAAAACGCCGCTAAAGGCCTAAAAAATGCCGCTAAAAGTCCTTTTTTTGTAGTGAGTAGGATATTCACGACTTTATATCTCGTAATATAAGCCCTAGTTCATGTAAGAAAGAAAGGACTCTAGCAAGATCTATGGCAATTCCACCCTTGTTTCCCATGACAATGGTGGAGAACAATCAAATTAAGACAAAGATCAATAATTAATGAGCAAACACACATCTATCGGCATATTACGAAAAGCAATCATAAGCAATAAAGCATACGTTGAAAAAGGTATTAATTCACCTTTGAAAAGAAGATCCCGCAAGTCGCCTTTTAGATAGATATTCATAGACCGTGTTAACTATTGGACTTGAATTTTGAAATCTAAAACATAAATGGATTGAATTCATAAAAATAAAATAATTATGTTTTTCCATATATTTGAAGAATCGTACTTTCATAATTATGTACGAAAATATAAAACCAAATGAGACTTAAGTTTTAGAAAAGGTAAAATATTTCATGTGTTGTGACTAGAGTTTTTAAACTCTACAAGTGAGGCCAAGGGTAGATATAAAAGTATAGTAAATTATTTTAAAAAATCAAATTTTTAAGGGGTGGAGTATCCAGATATCAAAAGTAATGCCAATCAAATATTAATTTTGAAAGCCTATATCATTATATTTCTTTGAAAAATATTCTAAGAATGCTTCATTTGATTTAAATTGAATATGCGGAATTTCTAAATCATCCAACTTTCAGTAGAATTAGTAATAAAACCACCAAATAAATGGAAAATGATTTTGACTTAATTGATTCAAGATGTAAAATATTAAACCTTCCTTATCCACATATCGTGCAATGAAGATTTCCATTTTCTTATCTGAAACCATTCATGCAATTTGTTGCATAAAAGCTTCGCAAATGGTATTATGTTCTATACAAAATCCAAATAATCCTCTACCTAACCAAATTCACCCAATTCCTTGTTTTGGCACCTTTCTTTAAACTAATATGAATTCCATAAAGCCCCCTTCAAAGGGTACTTGTTATTGTCTTTGGGACTCTTCACTTGAGGTACATCACTTGAGGAGAGACGGTCCGGATACCTTGCTTGGGGACCCAAGGAAGGACAAAGGAAAATCGCCAGGATAAAGTGGAAGCCAAGGGTGGGGAAATTGGTCTTCAGATGAACCTCTGTCTGGCGAGGAAGACTTGCCTCACGTAATTCTCTTAAGCTAAAGGGAGGTCCATCGCTTTGGGACGAAAGGGAGGACGGAGGACCATTGATTGGGGATGAAGGAACATGTCTTGGGGACGAAAAGTCAGACGAGCAAATAGGGGAATTTGATCTTTGAGACGAACCACGCAGACGTCTGAGTGCAGATAAAACCTCAGCCATTGAGGGCCAGACCTTGTCTTCACTTACACACTGCAATGCTATGACTGCAACACCATAAGCTTCTCTCTTGGAGTAGTTGCCATTTAACTTGGTATCCATGATTCGAGATAACAGCGTTTATTGCCTAAATATGGTTTACTTAATCCACGTGAAATTCCATTATAACAAAGATCTGTTTCACAAACGACTGGCGTCCGGAAGCGCTTCAAGTAACACGACCCAAGCTATAGACATCGTACTTTCTATTTAGCATACCGCACAATATTGGAAGGAGCTCATTCAGTACAATAAGATGGCCAAGAGCTTTACCAAAGACTAATAAACAAAGATTGCATAAGAGGGCAACCATAGTAACTCAGAGCAAGATATCGAGGTTCAAGATATCCTTCAAAGACCAAAGACTCGAGTTAAAACATAAGATTGATCACCGGTAGGGCCTTCTATTGCATAGCCCAAATCCAAAAGTTTTGCATTGAAATCCTGCAACAATGATATAAGATGGATTTTAATTAGTATCATTTATTGTTGGTAGAATATAACTTCGATTCAGCACTACAACATACTGCAACTTGGTTTTAGGCAACATACCGAATCTAGTAGGATATTCGCCGACTTTATATCTCGTAATATAAGCCCTAGTTCATGTAAGAAAGAAAGGACTCTAGCAGTATCTATGGCAATTCCAACCCTTGTTTCCCATGACAATGGTGGAGAACAATCTGAAATTAAGACAGCATTAAAAATTAATGAACAAACACACATCTATCGGCATACTACGAAAAGCAATCATAAGCAATAAAGCATACGTTGAAAAGGTATTAATTCACCTTTGAAAAGAAGATCCTGCAAGCTGCCTTTAGATAGATATTCATAGACCAAAAGCCTATCCTCCCTTCCGAGCAATATCCAAAAAGCTTGACCAGGTTCCGATGACGAAGTCGCCCAAGGTTACCAAGTTCAGTCTACAGTCAACACAATCGATACATGAGCCAAGAACATTTTCAAAGAAAGTGAACATGATAGAATGAAGAAACCAACCAGCCACTGCTCATGACCCTGAGTGCTAGTGGGACTAAGCTTCTTCACAGCAATAGCCATTCCACTTTCAGGGCTTGCAGCACTAAGGGTCTGCTCATCAATGAACCCCATGTAAACATAACCGAACCCACCTTCTCCTATGAGATTCTGGGAACTAAAGTTCATGGTAGCCTGTTCTAGCTCAGAATATGTGAATGATTTCAGAAGAGGGGGTGACAATATACAACCACTTCCAGTTGTTGTTTCATTCGCACGAAGGTTTGGAAGTCCTGAAACTGAAAGAGAAAAAATAAGGTTCCCTGCAATGAGCTAGAACAAAGCTGGATGAATGGTACATTGTGTGATAGTCCAGAAGTAACAAAAAAAGAGGTTATTTAATTGCTTACCTTGAAATATCATTTTCAACAAAAAAACCATATTAGCATAGGAGCAGGCCAAGAAAGAAAGTTTCAAGCACATGAGATGTATATAATTATGAATTAGCGGTGGGAAACTTGAGCAAAGAACATAAATTATAAATTTTAGTAATCTTATCAATATCAGTTCATCTACATAACAATCTTATGCTAAACGCTAAAAGTAGTTGACAATGATGCAATTATGAACTAAATACTGAAAAACAGCCCACTGATGTATGCAACCATACAATTCTAACCATAAAAAGGACCTTTCTACATGAACTAAATACATTGCTAGATTATCATAATTGAATTCATTCAAGGAATATCAAAGAAGGAAACAATTCCATATTTCTATACTATAACATGCCACCATCGATTACTACCTTCCAAGTGGCAATTTACCAGTGCAAGAATATATCTTTGCTCACATTTTAAAACAGTACCAAACCAATGGTAGCATTAGTACCTGTCTACTTGTTTTTAAGACCACTTGAAGTGATTAACAATTACACAATTTAAGGGTAGAGGGCTTAGGTTAAAGACTATATGTCAACCTGAAATCAAGAAATCCACAAAGAGAAAACAACAAATCCGGTATAAAAACAAAAAAGAATGCCATTAATGAATTGAATATAAATCGGTAACAATTATTAGATAAAGCCATTAATTTAAAGCATACACAAGGAACCTGAAAGAAATAAAGGATAAAGATAGCCCTCCATGATTCTTAAAAAGAAAGAAATTGCATGAAATAAGAAGACCCCATTAAAATATTATCTAAAGTAAACGAAAACCGTTCAAGAAAGCAAGAAAAAAAACGACTGCATGAAATGAAAAGAAACCACTAAAATATTATCTGAAGTAATTAAATGAAAGCTTTCAAGAAAGAAAGAAACGACTGCATGAAAGGAAAAGACAACCATTAAAACATTACCTAAAGCTGCAGCATTGAACTGGATAGGTCTTCTTGGTCGAGCATGGAATAATGATGGGAAGCAATTGCCCATCTCTCACTATCTTTCTTTAACTCAAGTATCTACCTTTTCCTTTCCTTCGAAATAAACAATAGAGAAATAGAAATGGAAGGCAAAAAGGAAGAAGAAAGGCAAATATTGTATATGGGTTTTGCGTAAAAACTTAAAGAAGAAGCAGATTAAAGAACGTTAAAGTGATGAAGTGCCTCCTTGTAGCAAGGTCTCTGCTTCTTCTTCTTGTTCTTTAGCATGAATGCAGAGAAAATGAGGCTTCTCGTTTTATAGAGGGAAGGAAAACGGAATTAACAATATTAATCTTTTATTGGACCTTTTTACCCTGTTGTGCCGCGCCTAAAAATCATGTGCTCCAATTCTCTCTAGGGTTGATGTTGTAATTCAACTTTTCATTACTTGCTTTAATTTTAATTCTACAAGTTTAATTTTTTTAAAAAAAGAGAGAATAAAAATAGGTAAAGAGTTAAATCATCTTTTTTATATAATTTATTTTTTATATTTATGCAAAAAATAGAATGAAAAAAAAATATTTTAGCTAAATTTCAAAAGGTTACAAGTTAGTCAACGAACTCTTGAAAGTTCAAAAGTTACAAGTTGGTCACCGCCCATTAGCTTTGTAATGATGTCAAGTGTGTGATGGGTAAATTTACAATTTGATCACTCAATTTCAAAAGGTTACAAGTGGTCACCGCCTTTTAACTTGGTAACGAAGGTTAGATGTGAGATGTGTAAATTTACAATTTAGTCACGCATTTTCAAAAAGATACAAATTGTTCATTAAACTATTACTGATTTTACAAGATTACGCTTTGGTCACTCAACCTTTGCACCATTACCCGTAACTTGATAATCTAAATAGTATCAACAACAACTTAAGCCCCAAACCTTAGCAAAGTCCACATCAACTCCATGCCTCACCTTTAATATAACACCCCTAACTTTGACGGATCGTCGGGTCCAATCTACAGGATGCTACATTCTTTGTTGGAGCAACTACAATAAACTTCTATATAATTCAACCATTCCAACATGTTCATTAGCATAAACCACTTTTGATATGATATAAAATATTTTGGAGTCTTATACGAGCTTAAGAAAGTTCCTTTGTTAACCCAAGGTCGAATAAGGACTTAATTGAAAAGATTTTAAACTTACGGGTTGCCATTATGGCATCATAGTATCTACGTCGCGACATTGCTAGTTAGTCACCCTCAAATTAAATTAAATCAATTTAAAAATAATTATTCTCCGAGATTTTATAATAAATATAATAAGACTTTGACAAATGGATGGTGATAAAATATACAAATGTAATAATAGTATTTATATATTTGTAATATGATTATTTAATTACTTTGTATTTAAGTTAAAAGATATTTATTAATTAAATAATTATATTATAAGATTTTTATGTGATAAATAAATTAAATGGTGTCAAGTGTATGGTATTGATAATGTACAAATGTAGTGAAATATATGTATAATTGTGATATATGTATTTATTATTAAATAGATATTTATTATAATTATTATTATAATTTTATATTAAATTATTAAATTAAGATTACTATTATTATTATTATCAAATAAATTACAATAGTGATAAATGTATGGTAATGATAATAAACATGTGTAAAATACATGAAAATACACTTGTAATATATTTGTATGTTTTTTAAATAATAAGTAAAAGATATTTTTAATTATTATTGTTATATTATGAAATAAGATAAATAAAGACAAGTGTAAGGTGATGATAAAATACAAGTGTGTTAATTAAAATATGTACATTTGTAATATATGTATTTAATTTACTTATTATTTAAGTAATAGATATTTGTTATAATTATATATATTATATTATTATTATTAAATTAATAAAATATAATAGAAAGAAAGTAAAAGGACTAAAGGACAATTAAACCATATTTAGACGATAAACGCTGTTATCTCGAATCATGGATACCAAGTTAAATGGCAACTACTCCAAGAGAGAAACTTATGGTATGACTTTCGATTTTGACCCCGATCGAAAAAGTGGTTTCGGGACCATAAATTTGAGTCCAAAAAATATTTTAATTTTTTCCGTATTTATTATGTGTGAATTTGTTTGTATTAAATTTTCGTGACTTAATTTTGTCGTTTAGGTGCCCATTAAATAAAAGGACTTAATCGCGTAAAATAAAAATTTGATGGTTAGTTTTTAAAGTGCCTAATTGTTGTTGTCTTTTAATATGGGGATTTATGTTGCAATTTTTCCATTAATAAAGATAGTGGACGCATTTGCATTATGTTTATATTATATAGTTTTTTTATATTATTTATAAAGGTTAAAGTAATATATATTATAATATAAGGTTAATATAATAAAACAAAACACTAAAGGAAGCCATACTCATCTTTTTAGTGCCGAAACTAAGGAAAAGAAAAGAAATAGGAGAGCTAGGGTATTCGCCATTGTTGAGCTAAATTAAGGTATGTATTTTACTCGGTTTTGAGATCGCTAAGTTATCTTGAAGCCCATGTCTTAATTTTTGAATTTGATGATGATTTTGTGTTTTGTCATTGATGGTACCTTGTGGTTTTGATGTTTGATGATGAAATATGAATTATATGTGTTAGATTAACAAGTTTTGTCTTTGAATTTTTGATGAAATTGAGTAATTAGGACTAAATTACGAAAATAAATTTTAAGGACTAAAATGAAAATGAATGAAATGTACGGGCTTCCAATAATGCTATGAATATTCGCCCTAAAGAAGTGTGGTCAAATTTTGTGCCAAAAGGACTAAATTGTAAAAAGTGTAAAATGTTAAGGGCAAAATTTTAATTTGCCCATTTATGTGTTTTTAGGCTAAATTGAGTGTATTGGTGTTTAAATAAGTTTAATTTGAATATTTTAGATCAAGAATTAAAGAAATCGGATTTGGATCGGGAAAGACTAAAGTGGTTGAATAGCCGATTTCACAAATGTCGACGTCCGAGAGTAAGTCAATTAGCATTTAAATGTTGATATAACAATGAATATGTACTAGTTATGAACTGAATTAAATTATTTGAATTTATTTTGATTATGGCGAATGTGGGTATGTATAATTAATTAAATTTCGGCGTGATTCGATCGAGATTCGACGTCCATAAGCCCTGCACGAACCTTGGGAATAGAGAGGATACATATGTCATGACATAGGATATCCGTTATGTGTTACCGAGTAAGACCACATCCGGGACGTTGGCATCGATTTGTGTTAACGTAAGACCACATGCGGGACAAGGGCATCGATATGTGATTACATGTAAGACCACGCCCGGACGTTGGCATTGTACGAGCTTTCGACTATCCGCGTACCCTTTTAATTCGAATGGTTCAACGGCCTGTAAGTGAAGGCCAATGTGATATTTAAATTAAAAGAACTCGTGTACGTATTTTATATCCGTGTTTAGAAGTGAAAGATAAGTTATAAATATCCATTATATTTATTCGAAGTGAATACGTAAGCATGTGAATAGCGTAAAAGCTTCAATTATGTAACGTGCCAAATCGACCCTAATCGGAAAGGTGGTTTTGGGACCACGAATCGAGCCCGATAAATATTTAATATTTATATTTTGAGTTTATTATATATGAATTTATGTGTGTGAAAGTTTTGTAGAAAAATTTTATCGTTTGAGTATCGAATTTGACAAAAAGGACTTAATCGTAAAAGGTAAAAGTGGCATACTAGAGTGTAAAGTGCCTATTTGAGCATGGCTTAATATGAAGCATTAAAAGGGTAAATAACCCATTTTAGAGTTAGTGGGTGGCTTATGTCAAAAATAACCTTAGTATATATGTTAGTTTTATTTTATATTAAAGGTTATATTAGTAATTTAATAATTTCTTTATTATATGTTAAAATAACATAAACAAAAGCCATGATATTATTCATTCTCTCAAGGTCGAATGTTGAGAAAGAAAAAAAGGGGCTGTGTTCTTTAAATTTCGACAATTTGAGGCTTGATTTCAAGGTTAGTTTGATTTCGATTTTAATAATTTTACATTTTTGAAATCGTTGCTTGAACCGTAATCCACCCATGTTGTAATTTTGAATCTAAGCATGCTTGATGTTCGCCATTGTTGTGTTCATGTGGTTTTTGATATTTGATGATTTTAGATGAAAGATATGTAAAAGATTAGTATGTTTTGCATTGGAAGTTTTGATGAAATTGAGTATTTAGGGCTAAATTGTAAAAATAAAATTTTAGAGGGCCTATTTGCAAAATAAATGAAATGTGAGGACTTGTAAAGTCCCTAGGAATATTCAGCCCTTGTATAGTTTTAGCTAATTTGGTGTATTTTGTGTGTTTTGCAAATGGGACTAAATTACAAAGTTGTGAAATACTAGGGTAAAATAGTAATTTGCCCATTTATATGCTTAGGGACTAAATTGAGATGAATGGTGCTTGAATGAGCTAAATTTTAATGTGTTTTAGATCAAGAGCAAAGAAAACAGATTTAGATCGGGGAAAGACGAAGGTTCTCGAATAGCCGATTTACTGGCCTATCGACGACCAAGGTAAGTCCTTAAGCTAAAATGAGTCATGGAATTATTTATGAAACTCGTTAAATGATATTGTTCGATAAATTTAAAGGTATATTATTGTAATAGCGAATATACATTGTGAAATTGGCTTGAATGCCTAAATTGACAATACGAGATTAATGTGTATCTTTGATATATTATTTAGAAAAAAATGTGAAGTATGTGATTGGTTTGTGTATGTATTCGGGCTTAGTGCCTAGCAGGCTTAGTGCCGGTGATTTATTTCGGGCTTTAAATGCCTAGCGTTTATGCTGGTGATATGCTATAAGTGGAGATTTTGAACATCAAACAAGGTGAGATGTTTATATAGTGATATGTGGTAAAAGTTCGTAAGAACTAACCTACTATTTTAGTAAGGAATGAAGTGAACTAAAACTTTTATTGTATAGTTAAAGATCGGTGATGAGTGTGACAAAAGTGTTTGTACTTGTGTATAAGTAGAAATAAAAGACCGATGCCTAGATTGGTTCATATGAAATAATGATATCTGAGTTCACAATGTCACAAAGAATGATATTTAAGTAAAGAGCATTACTATTATTCACTATCTATATTTTACATAATGAAATAATTATGTTTCATACTATAAGCTTGGATTTTAATATGTTTAAATGTATGCTCATTATATTTATATTTGCTTGAGACTTACTAAGCTAGTAAGCTTCACTGTGTGTGTGTCTTTGTCTACCTCTGCTTTATAGATTTTGATTGAACTACGAACTCGAAGGATCATCCGTGAAGTCAACCACACTATCGACTTTCTTTTGGTATTGAAAACTTAGTTTGTTATTTAAAAGGGCATGTATAGGCTAGACTAAACTGTATAACTAATGTTTTGTAATAGTGTAAATATGCTAGCCATGCGAAAATGGCTATCTATTTTGAATAACTTGTTTTGTATGGTGATGATATAGTTTGCTCATGCCATGAACTATTATTTATGCTTGATTATGGTTTAATCATGTGTGAGAGTGGTACTATTATTTATGCATGTTAGGTTATGACATGAATGACTTATAAATTATTTCATGTTGATGAGCTTAATATATGGTATATACATTTATAATGTTTGGGTTCATGATTCGCAATGAATAATGGTAAGCTTGGTGTAATATTTGGTTTAGTCAATAAAGTAAATGATGGATGCATATTTAAGTTATAGTATGTGTGATATATGTGTTAAATAATGTTATGACTTGTGTGTATTTGAATTGGTCACTTACTAGATAAGCATTAAGTTCAATAATTTATGATTATATTAGGCTATTTCGATTCAATTTGTGTAAGTGAGTACATATATTATTCTTAGATAGTTGGATATTAGGTTGAACTTTGTTTAGTTTATTGAATGTTGGTGAATGATGTTTAGATATGATATGTTTGATATGTGATCATTTATATGAGATTTTGATAGACCTTTTATATGTGAATAGGGGTGGTTGTTTAGTGAGTTGGATTAGGACTCGATGGCATATTATTTTGGATGTGTAATTTGGAAGCATGAGTTAGCCTTGTAAACTTTGTATTTGGTAATAGAGAATATTAATGAATATGTCTTGGAATGGTAAATCCGGTATGGAAGTTATAGGTATATGAGTATTTAGTGTGTCCTATGTGAATCAGTAATGAGATAGCCAAATGAGGGAAATATGGTTTTGATGGCATTCGGCCATATGCTTTAATATTATATAAATTCAAAGTGGTAATATGTGTATGTATGTGATGAAAGATATCTTAATTTTGGGTCTAGTATGCCATGTATTACATTTACTAAATTAAGATTTTAGAAATTGATCTTATTCTGCTTATCTAGACAAAAGAGATTGTACATGTTTGAATTGTATGCAAATTTAGTATGAATAGTGCATGCAAAAGCAATGAATAAAATGTTTAAATTTATGTGGCTCAATTATGCATGTAACCAATTTCAGTTTGCATTGGATCGATTGAGTGTTGGTTCTATTTGATTTTGGTATGAGAGAGGTTTATTTAAATGTCATGACTATTACATAATTAAAAACTGATTATGCTGTATATGACTTAAGTGATTGATCAAAAGTTGTGATTTAAATAGTAATGCCCCGTAACCCTAATTCGACGACGGATATTGGTTAGGGGTGTTACATTTTATTGGTATCAGAGCTACGGTTTAGTCGATTCTAGGACTACCGTAGTATGTAAGAGTCTAGCTATACATGCCTTGAAATTGTATATATGATAGTGGGGTGACTTCTGACAATTTCAATTGTATTTTATATAGTAAATGGATTCTGATCCTGATAGAGTCGTAGCCGATGATGTGGAGAGTGTCGCGCCTGATCTCGCACATGGATCGATGCCACTAGACTCTCAAACGATTCAGGTAACCACGAGGGAGAGGCTAAACAAGCCTTCTACCAAATGATGAATGAATGGTTTACCTAGTTTATTCGAATAATCTAATCAGACAACAACCTCCACCCCTGAATAATCCAACTCCGTACCTTGGGACCCCGATGATAGATCCAATGAGATCTAGTAGGCCTCTGCTGATAAAATTAGGAAATGGGGCCAAAGAATTCAAGGCTAATGATGATGATGATGCGAATGCGAGCTGAAATGTGGCTTGATAACACTATTCGGTACTTGATGAGCTATCTTGCACTCCAGACGAATGTTTGAAATGTGCTATATCTTTGCTTCGACACCTTTGCCTATCACCGTGGAATACACTAGTATCGGTGGTTCCAAAAGAAAAAGTGACGTGGGATTTCTTCCGAATGAATTTTGCAAGAAATATATCACCAGAGGTTCATCGACCGAAACGTAAAGAATTTCTTGAACTAAAAGCAGGGCAAATGACCGGATCAATATGAGCAAAAATTTGTCGATTGAGCCGATATGCTCTGGAGTGTGTATCAATGAAGCCATTATGTGCAAAAGGTTTGAAGATGGTTTGAATGAAGAATTAAAGTTACTTGTTGGAATTCTTGAAATCAAAGAGTTTGTGACACTTGTCGAAGCGAGCTTGCAAAGTCAAGAGCTTGGGAAGGAGAAAAGAAAGGCGAGATGAAGCTAGAGACACCGTAAAAGATCGTCTTGCAAGAATTTCCATTCCACATCTAAGAAATTTAGAGATGACTTCATCGACACAAAGCTACTTGATTCGTTTAGACGTGATCGACCTCCAGTGGGCTTCCGAGCTACCTCGATGGCGATGTTGGTAACGTCCCTACAGAATCGAGTTGAATGCAAACATTGTGGAAAATGGCATTCTGGGAGTTGTAGAGTTCGTGACCGGTCTTGCTTTAAATGTGGATCCTCGACCATTTTATTCGAGAGTGCCCGATGTTAATGAAATGAATACAACACAAAACTCTGACCGAGTAGTGCATCAAGACGGATGCACCACCCGAGCATTACAGCAATGTAGGTGGTAGTCGAGAGGGACAAAGAACACAACAGATCGATCTGAGGCTAGAGCTCCACTAGAGCTTATGTTACTCGAGCTAGAGAGGATCTCGCTTCTCCGGATGTCATTACCGTGCTTTCACCCTTTATGATACTACCGTGATTGCATTAATTGATCCCGGTTCACCCATTCATATGTATGTGACACTCGGTATTCGGTAAGACTCTTCCAGGTTGAGTCTCATCGAGTTTGTGATTCGTGTATCCAACCCTTTGGGTAGATGTGTGTTTGTTAATAAAGTGTGTAAAGGTTGCCCATTGATGATTCGGGATTTTTGCTTCCCAATGATTTAATGTCTGTTGCCTTCGATGAGTTTGATATAATTTTGGGAATGGACCGTTAACTTCGCATGATCCAAAGGGTGAATTGTAAAAGAAAGCTTATTGATTTGAGACATCGAGCGGTGAGATCGTTAGAATTGAATCCAAAGATTTAGGTGGGTTTTCTGCTTATATCCTCGATGTTAGCCCGTAGTATGTGAGAAAAGGGTGCGAAGCTTATTTGGCTTATGTATTGGATAATAAATTATCGAGAAATGAGTTGAATCCGCATCGATTGTATGTGAATACCAGATGTGTTTCTGAAGAACTATCGAGTTTACCTCAAAGACGAGAGATTGAGTTTGGCATTGAATTAGCTGGGAACAACTCCGATCTCAATAGCTCCATATCGGATGGCACCCCATCGAGCTAAAAGAGTTGAAAGCACAGATTGCAAGAGTTAACAGACAGGGCTTTGCAATGACCGAAGTTTCTCTCCTTGGGTGCACCATTCTTTTTGTGAGAAAGAAAGATGGAACGATGCGAATGTGTATTGATTATCGGCAATCGAATAAGGTAACTATAAAGAATAAGTACCGTTACCTCGGATTGATGATTTGTTTGATTAGTTGAAAGGGCTTCAGATTTTCAAGATAGACTTAAGATCGTGTTATTATCGATTCTGAGTCGAGATACTGATGTGCCAAAGACGCATTCGGACGAGGTACGGACATTTTGAATTTCTGGTTATGCCTTTTGGACTCACTAATGCACTGTAATTTTATGGATTTAATGAATCGAGTCTTCTACGCTTTTGGATCGGTTTGTAGTAGTGTTTATTGATGACATCTTGATCTACTCTAAAAATGAAACCGAGCATGCCGATCATTTGAGATTAGTGCTACAAACTTTGAGAGATCAACAGCCAGTATGCGAAGTTTAGCAAGTGTGAGTTCGGATGAAAGAGGTCACTTTTTAGGACATGTTGTTTCAAAGATCGGGCATTCGAGTTGATCCGAACAAAATATCGGCTATACTTGATTGGAAGCCACCAAAAATGTTTCGAGATTCAAGTTTTCGGGACTTATGGGTTACTATCGACGATTTGTGAAAGATTTTCTATGATAGCTAACCCGCTTGACAAAGTTATTGCGTAAAGATGCCAGTTCGAGTGGTCGGAAAAGTGTCGAAAAGTTTTGATCACCAAAATCCTTTTGATGAAGCTCCAGATTAGTTCAAATGAATCGGGTAAAGAATTTATTGTTTATTCGATGCTTCTTTAAATGGTTTGGGCTGCGTTTTGATGCGGGAAGGCAAAGTTGTAGCCTACGCTTCAAGACAATTGAAGCCGCATGAAAGAAATTACCCGACGATGATTTAGAGCTTGCGACCATTGTGTTCGACCAAGATTTGGCGTCATTACTTATTTGGCGAGAAATGCCATGTTTACTCGGATCACAAAAGTCCAAGTATCTAATGACTCGGAAAGACCTGAATTTGAGACAACGCAGTGGCTAGAATCATTGAAAGATTATGAATTCGTGATTGACTATCACCCGGGAAAAGCTAATGTTGTTGCGGATCGTTAAGTCGAAATCATTATTTGCTCTTCGTGCAATGAATGCACGATGGCTATGTCTGGTGATGGTTCGATCATAGCCGAAGTTACGAGTAAGACCGATGTTTATTCACAAATTTGTGATGCATGAAAGTTGATGAAGATTTGATTACTAGTCGAATTCAGTGTGAAAAGGGTACAGAACCAGATTTTCAGATTGATGCAAATGATTGTTTGAATTTTAAAAGCCGAATGTGTGTTCCTAAGAACTCAGATTTGATATAGATGATTTTGAGTGAGGCTCATAGTGGTCGACTATCGATACATATGGGTAGCACGAAGATGTATAACGATTTGAAATAGTTCTATTGGTGGTCTGGCATGAAACGGGATATATTCGAATTTGTTTCGAAATGCTTAATTTGTCAGCAAGTAAAAGCTGAACATCAAGTGCCATCTGGACTACTTCAGCCAATCCTGATACCTGAATGGAAATGGGATAGAATTACAATGGATTTTGTATCCGGTCTTCCTATGACACCGAGTAAGAAAGATGTTTGATGGGTTATAGTTGATAGACCGACTAAATCACTCATTTTGTACCGTTCGTCATGCATTTTCACTCGATAAACTTGCTGAATTGTATGTATCGCAAATTGTAAGATTGCATGGTGTACCGAGTTCCATTGTGTCGAGATAGACCCGACATTTACATTGCGGTTTTGGAAGAAGTTGCAAGATGCTTTAGGTAGTAAACTACATTTTAGTACGACCTTTCATCCGCATGTATTTGCCACCGAGCGAACTATTCAGATACTTGAGGACATGTTGAGATGTTGCATTCTCGAGTTTGAAGGTACGGGAACGATACCTACCTTTGATTGAATTTCTTGATAATAATAGCTTTCAATCTAGTATCAAAATGGCGCCTTATGAAGCCTTGTACGCGAAAGTGTCGAACACCATTATATCGGATGAGCTCATGAGAGTAAGATACACGGTCGATTTGATTAAAGAAATCGAATGTAAAGTAGATATTATTAGAGACAATTTGAAAGTCGCTTGGATCGTCAAAAGTCTTATGCTGATTTGAAACATAAAGATATTGAATTTGATTGGAGATCGAGTATTTTTAAAGGTTTCTCCGTGGAAGAAAGTGCTCCGCTTTGTCCGAAAAAGGCAAGTTGAGCCCGAGGTTCATTGGACCGTATGAAATCATTGAACGTGTTGGGCTGTTGTTTATAGATTGAAGCTACCCTCGAATTACAAAAGATACACGATGTATTTCATGTTTCTATGCTCGTAGATATAGATCGATCCGTCACATGTGATTGTTCAAATCGAGATTGAGATACAATCGATATGACGATGAGGAAAAGTCGATCCGTATTTTAGCTCGGGAAATGAAAGAGTTAAGAAACAAAAGATTTCCTTAGTGAAAGTGTTATGGAATCGACACGGAGTTGAAGAGGCAACGTGGGAGCCTGAAGATTCAATGAGGCAACAATATCCGACGTTGTTTAATGGTAAGATTTTCGGAGACGAAAATCCTTAAGGGGGGAGAGTGGTAACAGACCAAATCTGACCCTAATTGGAAAGGTGGTTTTGGGACCACGAATCTAAGCCCGATAAATATTTAATATTTATATTTTGAGTTTATTATATATGAATTTATGTGTGAAAGTTTCAGAGAAAAATTTTATCGTTTGAGTATCGAATTTGACAAAAAGGACTTAATCGCGTAAAAGGTAAAAGTGGCATACTAGAGTGTAAAGTGCATTTGAGCATGGCTTAATATGAAGCATTAAAAGGGTAAATAACCCATTTTTAGAGTTAGTGGGTGGCTTATGTCAAAATAACCTTAGTATATATGTTAGTTTTATTTTATATTAAAGGTTATATTAGTAATTTAATAATTTCTTTATTATATGTTAAAATAACATAAACAAAAGCCATGATATTATTCATTCTCTCAAGGTCGAATGTTGAGAAAGAAAAAAGGGTTGTGTTCTTTATATTTCGCAATTTGAGGCTTGATTTCAAGGTTAGTTTGATTTCGCTTTTAATAATTTTACGTTTTGAAATCGTTGCTTGAACCGTGAATCAACCCATGTTGTAATTTTGAATCTAAGCATGCTTGATGTTCGCCATTGTTGTGTTCATGTGGTTTTGATATTTGATGATTTCGGATGAAAGATATGTAAAAGATTAGTATGTTTTGCATTGGAAGTTTTGATGAAATTGAGTATTTAGGGCTAAATTGTAAAAATAAAATTTTAGAGGGCCTATTTGCAAAATAAATGAAATGTGAGGACTTGTAAAGTCCCTAGGAATATTCGCCCTTGTATAGCTTTAGCTAATTTGGTGTATTTTGTGTGTTATGCAAATGGGACTAAATTACAAAGTTGTGAAATACTAGGGCTAAAATAGTAATTTGCCCATTTATATGCTTAGGGACTAAATTGAGATGAATGGTGCTTGAATGAGCTAAATTTTAATGTGCTTTAGATCAAGAGCAAAGAAAAACGATTTAGATCGGGAAAGACGAAGGTTCTCGAATAGCCGATTTGCACGGCCTATCGACAACCAAGGTAAGTCCTTAAGCTAAAATGAGTCATGGAATTATTTATGAAGTCGTTAAATGATATTGTTCGATAAATTTAAAGGTATATTATTGTAATAGCGAATATACATTGTGAAATTGGCTTGAATGCCTAAATTGACAATACGAGATTAATGTGTATCTTTGATATATTATTTAGAAAAAATGTGAAGTATGTGATTGGTTTGTGTATGTATTCGGCTTAGTGCCTAGCGGCCTTGTCTTGAGGTGATATATTCGGCTTAGTGCCTAGCAGTGCCTTGTGCCTTGATATATTCGCTTAGTGCCTAGCGAGCTTCGTCTTGATATATTCGCTTAGTGCCTAGCAGTAAGTGCTTTGATATATTCGCTTAGTGCCTAAGCGTGCTTAGTGTCGGTGATTTATTTCTGCTTTAAATGCCTAGCGTGCTTTATGCCTATGATATGCTATAAGTGGAGATTTTGAACATCAAACAAGGTGAGATGTTTATATAGTGATATGTGGTAAAAGTTCGGTAAGAACTAACCTACTATTTTAGTAAGGAATGAAGTGAACTAAAACTTTTATTGTATAGTTAAAGATCAAGTGATGAGTGTAACAAAAGTGCTTGTACTTGTGTATAAGTAGAAATAAAAGACTGATGCCTAGATTGGTTCATATGAAATAATGATATACTGAGTTCACGATGTCACAAAGAATGATATTTAAGTAAAGAGCATTACTATTATTCACTATCTATATTTTACATAATGAAATAATTATGTTTCATACTATAAGCTTGGATTTTAATATGTTTAAATGTATGCTCATTATATTTATATTTGCTTGAGGCTTACTAAGCTAGTAAGCTTCTCGTGTGTGTGTCTTTGTCTACCTCTGTTTTATAGATTTTGATTCGAACTACGGGCTCGAAGGATCATCCGTGAAGTCAACCACACTATCGACTTTCTTTTGGTATTGAAAACTTAGTTTGTTATTTAAAAGGGCATGTATAGGCTAGACTAAACCAGATAACTAATGTTTTGTAATAGTGTAAATATGCTAGCCATGCGAAAATGGCTATCTATTTTGAATAACTTGTTTTGTGTGGTGATGATATAGTTTGCTCATGCCATGAACTATTATTTATGCTTGATTATGGTTTAATCATGTGAGAGTGGTACTATTATTTATGCATGTTAGGTTATGACATGAATGACTTATAAATTAGTTCATGTTGATGAGCTTAATATATGGTATATACATTTATAATGTTTGGGTTCATGATTCGACAATGAATAATGGTAAGCTTGGTGTAATATTTGGTTTAGTCAATAAAGTAAATGATGGATGCATATTTAAGTTATAGTATCCTAGATATATGTGTTAAATAATGTTATGACTTGTGTGTATTTGAATTGGTCACTTACTAGATAAGCATTAAGTTCAATAATGTATTATTATATTAGGCTATTTCGATTCAATTTGTGTAAGTGAGTACATACATATATTATTCTTGGATAGTTGGATATTAGGTTCGAACTTTGTTTAGTTTATTGAATGTTGGTCAAATGATGTTTAGATATGATATGTTTGATATGTGATCACTTATATGAGATTTTGGTAGACCTTTTTATATGTGAATAGGGGTGGTTGTTTAGTGAGTTGGATTAGGACTCAGTGCATATTATTTTGGATGTGTAATTTGGAAGCATGAGTTAGCCTTGTAAACTTTGTATTTGGTAATAGAGAATATTAATGAATATGTACTGGAATGGTAAATCCGGGTATGGAAGTTATAGGTATATGAGTATTTAGTGTGTCCTATGTGAATCAGTAATGAGATAGCCAAATGAGGGAAATATGGTTTTGATGGCATTCGGCCATATGCTTTAATATTGTATAAATTCAAAGTGGTAATATGTGTATGTATGTGATGAAAGATATCTTAATTTTGGGTCTAGTATGCCATGTATTACATTTACTAAATTAAGATTTTAGAAATTGATCTTATTCTGCTTATCTAGACAAAAGAGATTGTACATGTTTGAATTGTATGCAAATTTAGTATGAATAGTGCATGCAAAAGCAATGAATAAAATGTTTAAATTTATGTGGCTCAATTATGCGCATGTAACCAATTTCAGGTTTGCATTGGATCGATTGAGTGTTGGTTCTATTTGATTTTGGTATGAGAGGTTTATTTAAATGTCATGACTATTACATAATTAAAAACGATTATGTCAGATATGACTTAAGTGATTGATCAAAAGTTGTGATTTAAATAGTAATGCCTCAGTAACCCTAATCCGTGACGGATATTTGATTTGAAATAAATAATTACTTATAATGTATTTGATTTGAGGTGTGGATTATGATTGGTATATATGGTCATTAATTCATTGTCAAGTTAAGATATATATATATATATATCTATAGGTAAGGTATGTTTGGTTTGTTAAGATATAAATTGACATACATATATATATATATATATATATATATATTGACAGTAAAGATTGGTTTTATGGCTTTTGACATATTAAATTGTGTTGATTAAATGACAGTTTAATTATTTGGTTTAAATTTATGTTAGATGTTTAATATGTTATGCATCAAGATATGGTAAATTCAATTTTAGGTTATTATTATTATTATGTCTATAACATGTAGTTATAAAATTTGGTTATAAAGTGAAATGATAATTGAGATAAGATGTATTAAAATGATGGGACATATGTGGATTGGTTATGTTGCATATTAGAGTATATAGTTTTAAAAGTGATGTTTATTTATTTAGACTTAAATAAAATGATGATTGATTATGTTATAGATTTAAGATAGGTGTCGATATGATGTGAATGGTTTTGGTTTTATTATTGTGATATGAAATTTGTATTGACCGAATATGCAAATGACTCTGCTTAAATGTTTCAAAATATATCTACTAGTTGTGTTCGGTAAGCAAAGTATGAGTACATGAAATGTAATAAAAAAATGTCCATTTTGAGTTGTATCTGCTTGGTGATGCTTCGTAACCCTAGTCCGATGACGGATATGGGTTAGGGTATTACATTATGGTGTTAGTCATTGCATTGCAGGTAATGTAGCGAAGACAGGTCACACGCCTCATGGTGAGGTTTTATCAAGACTCGAGACGCTCAGGTTCTTCTCAAAATCACCTTTCCTCTTGCTCGAATTTTTTAGTCCCCAAGACATGTTCTTCATCTCAATCAATGGTCCTCCATCCTCTTTTTCCCAAAGCGATGGACCTCCTTTAGCTTAAGAGAGTTACGAGGCAAGTCTTCCCGCCAAGACAGAGACTTGCCTACTTAACTCTCTTAAGCTAAAGGCTGGTCCATCGCTTTGGGACGAAAGAGGCGAGGACCATTGATTGGGATGAAGGAGCATGTCTTGGGGACGAAAAAGTCGACGAGCAAAGAGGGAATTTAATCTTTGAGAGACAAACCCCAAGATGTCTCGAAAAGTCTGATAAAACCTCGCTATTGAGGGCGTACATTGTCTTCACTTACACACTGCAATGCAATGATTGCAACACCATAAGCTTCTCTTGGAGAAGTTGCCATTTAACTTGGTATCCATGATTGAGATAATGCATTTATCACCTAATTATGGTTTATCCCAATCCACTAGAAATTCCATTATAACAAGATCTGCTTTCACAAACAAACTGGCCTCTGAAAGCGATTCAAGTAACATGACCCCAAGCAATAGACATCACACTTTCTATTTAGCATACCGCACAACATTGGAAGAGCTCATTCGTACAATAAGATGGCCAAGAGCTTTACCAAAGACCGATAAAGAGATTGCATAAGAGGGTAACCATAGTAACCTCAGTAGCAAGATATCGAGGGTCGATATCCTTCAAAGACCAAAGACTCGAGTTAAAACATAAGATTGATCACCGTAGGGCCTTCTATTGCATAGCCCAAATCTGAAAGTTTTGCATTGAAATCTGCAACAATGATATAAGATGGATTTTAATTAGTATCATTTATAGTTGGTAGAATATAACTTGATTCAAAGACTACAAAGATACCGCAACTTGGTTTTTAGGCAAGATACCGGATCTAGTAGGATATTCACGACTTTATATCTCGTAATATAAGCCCTAGTTCATGTAAGAAAGAAAGGACTCTAGCAAGATCTATGGCAATTCCAAATTTGTTTCCGTGACAAGGGTGGAGAACAATCTAAAATTAAGACAAGATCAAAATTGATGAGCAAACACACATCTATCGGCATACTACGAAAAGCAATCATAAGCAATAAAGCATACGTTGAAAAAGGTATTAATTCACCTTTGAAAAGAAGATCCCGCAAGTCGCCTTTAGATAGATATTCATAGACCGTGTTAACTATTGGACTTGAATTTTGAAATCTAAAACATAAATGGACTGAATTCATAAAATAAAATAATTATGTTTTTCCAGATATTTGAAGAATTGTACTCTCATAATTATGTACGAAAATATAAAACCAAATGAGACTTAAGTTTTAGAAAAGGTAAAATATTTCATGTGTTGTGACTAGAGTTTTAAACTCTACATGTGAGGCCAAGGGTAGATATAAAAGTATAGTAAATTATTTAAAAAAACAATCAAATTTTTAAGGGTGGAGTATCCAGATATCAAAAAGTAATGCCAATCAAATATTAATTTTGAAAGCCTATATCATTATATTTCTTTGAAAAATTATTCTAAGAATGCTTCATTTGATTTAAATCGAATATGTGGGAATTCTCTAAATCATCCAACTTTCAGCAGAATTAGTAATAAAAACCACCAAATAAATGGAAAATGATTTTGACTTAATTGATTCAGTATGTAAAATATTAAACCTTCCTTATCCACATATCAGGCAAGTGAAGATTTCCATTTTCTTATACGAAACCATTCATGCAATTTGTTGCATAAAAGCTTCTGCAAATGGTATTATGTTCTATACAAAATCCAAATAATCCTCTACCTAACCAAATTCACCCCAATTCTTTGTTTTTGGCACCTTGCATTAAACTAATATGAATTCCATAAAGCCCCCTTCAAAGGGTACTTGTTATTGTCTTTGGGACTCTTCACTTGAGGTACATCACTTGAGGGAGAGACGGGCCCAGATTCCTTGCTTGGGGACCCAAGGAAGGACAAAGGAAAATCGCTTGTGGATAAAGTGGAAGCCAAGGGTGGGGAAATTGGTCTTTCAGATGAACCTCTGTCTTGGCGAGGGAAGACTTGCCTACGTAATTCTCTTAAGCTAAAGGGAGGTCCATCGCTTTGGGACGAAAGGGAGGACGGAGGACCATTGATTGGGGATGAAGGAACATGCCTTGGGGACGAAAAGTCAGACGAGCAAAGAGGGGAATTTGATCTTTAAGATGAACCACGAAGACGTCTGAGTGCTGATAAAACCTCAGCCATTGAGGGCCAGACCTTGTCTTCACTTACACACTGCAATGCTATGGCTGCAACACCATAAGCTTCTCTCTTGGAGTAGTTGCCATTTAACTTGGTATCCATGATTCGAGATAACAGGCATTTATCGCCTAAATATGGTTTCGCCCAATCCACCAGAAATTCCATTATAACAGCATCTGTTTCACAAACAGCCTGGCGTTCGGAAAGTAGTTCAAGTAACACGACCCCGAAGCTATAGACATCGCACTTTCTATTTAGCATACCTGCACAACATTGGAAGAAGCTCATTCGTACAATAATATGGCCAAGAGCTTTACCAAAGACTGATAAACAAAGATTGCATAAGAAGGCAACCATAGTAACCTGTAGCAAGATATCGAGGGTCAATATATCCTTCAGTACCAAAGACTCAAGTTAAAACATAAGATTGATCACCAGTAGGGCCTTCTATTGCATAGCCCAAATCCGAAAGTTTTGCATTGAAATCCTGCAACAATGATATAAGATGGATTTTAATTAGTATCATTTATTGTTGGTAGAATATAACTTCGATTTAGCACTACAGCATACTGCAGCTTGGTTTTAGGCAACATACCGAATCTAGTAGGATATTCGCCGACTTTATATCTCGTAATATAAGCCCTAGTTCATGTAAGAAAGAAAGGACTCTAGCAGTATCTATGGCAATTCCAACCTTGTTTCCCATGACAATGGTGGAGAACAATCTGAAATTAAGACAGCATCAAAAATTAATGAACAAACACACATCTATCGGCATACTACGAAAAGCAATCATAAGCAATAAAGCATACGTTGAAAAGGTATTAATTCACCTTTGAAAAGAAGATCCTGCAAGCTGCCTTTAGATAGATATTCATAGACCAAAAGCCTATCCTCCCTTCCGAGCAATATCCAAAAGCTTGACCAGGTTCCGATGACGAAGTCGCCCAAGGTTACCAAGTTCAGTCTACAGTCAACACAATCGATACATGAGCCAAGAACATTTTTCAAAGAAAGTGAACATGATAGAATGAAGAAACCAACCAGCCACTGCTCATGACCCTGAGTGCTAGTGGGACTAAGCTTCTTCACAGCAACAGCCATTCCACTTTCAGGGCTTGCAGCACTAAGGGTCTGCTCATCAATGAACCCCATGTAAACATAACCGAACCCACCTTCCCTATGAGATTCTGGGAACTAAAGTTCATGGTAGCCTGTTCTAGCTCAGAATATGTGAATGATTTCAGAAGAGGGGTGACAATATACAACCACTTCCAGTTGTTTCATTCGGACGAAGGTTTGGAAGTCCTGAAACTGAAAGAGAAAAAATAAGGTTCCTGCAATGAGCTAGAACAAAGCTGGATGAATGGTACATTGTGTGATAGTCCAGAAGTAACAAAAAAAGAGGTTATTTAATTGCTTACCTTCAAATATCATTTTCAACAAAAAACCAGATTAGCATAGGAGCAGGCCAAGAAAGAAAGTTTCAAGCACATAAGATGTATATAATTATGAATTAGCGGTGGGAAACTTGAGCAAAGAACATAAATTATAAATTTTAGTAATCTTATCAATATCAGTTCATCTACATAACAATCTTATGCTAAACGCTAAAAGTAGTTGACAATGATGCAATTATGAACTAAATACTGAAAAACAGCCCACTGATGTATGCAACCATACAATTCTAACCATAAAAAAGGACCTTTCTACATGAACTAAATACATTGCTAGATTATCATAATTGAATTCATTCAAGGAATATCAAAGAAGGAAACAATTCCATATTTCTATACTATAACATGCCACCATCGATTACTACCTTCCAAGTGGCAATTTACCAGTGCAAGAATATATCTTTGCTCACATTTTAAAACAGTACCAAACCAATGGTAGCATTAGTACCTGTCTACTTGTTTTTAAGACCACTTGAAGTGATTAACAATTACACAATTTAAGGGTAGAGGGCTTAGGTTAAAGACTATATGTCAACCTGAAATCAAGAAATCCACAAAGAGAAAACAACAAATCCGGTATAAAACAAAAAGAATGCCATTAATGAATTGAATATAAATCGGTAACAATTATTAGATAAAGCCATTAATTTAAAGCATACACAAGAAACCTGAAAGAAATAAAGGATAAAGGTAGCCCTCCATGATTCTTAAAAAGAAAGAAATTGCATGAAATAAGAAGACCCCATTAAAACATTATCTAAAGTAAACGAAAACCGTTCAAGAAAGCAAAAAAAAAAAAAAAACGACTGCATGAAATGAAAAGAAACCACTAAAACATTATCTGAAGTAATTAAATGAAAGCTTTCAAGAAAGAAAGAAACGACTGCATGAAAGGAAAAGACAACCATTAAAACATTACCTAAAGCTGCAGCATTGAACTGGATAGGTCTTCTTGGTCGAGCATGGAATAATGATGGGAAGCAATTGCCCATCTCTCACTATCTTTCTTTAACTCAAGTATCTACCTTTTCTTTTCCTTCGAAATAAACAATAGAGAAATAGAAATGGAAGGCAAAAAGGAAGAAGAAAGGCAAATATTGTATATGGGTTTTGCGTAAAAACTTAAAGAAGAAGCAGATTAAAGAACGTTAAAGTGATGAAGTGCCTCCTTGTAGCAAGGTCTCTGCTTCTTCTTCTTGTTCTTTAGCATGAATGCAGAGAAAATGAGGCTTCTCGTTTTATAGAGGGAAGGAAAACGGAATTAACAATATTAATCTTTTATTGGACCTTTTACCCCTGTTGTGCAACGCCTAAAAATCATGTGCTCCAATTCTCTCTAGGGTTGATGTTGTAATTCAACTTTTTCATTACTTGCTTTAATTTTAATTTACAAGTTTAATTTTTTTAAAAAAAAGAGAGAATAAAAATAGGTAAAGAGTTAAATCATCTTTTTTATATAATTTATTTTTTTATATTTATGCAAAAAATAGAACAGAAAAAAAAAATATTTTAGCTAAATTTCAAAAGGTTACAAGTTAGTCACTGAACTCTTCGAAAGTTCAAAAGTTACAAGTTGGTCACCGGCCCCTTAGCTTTGTAACGGATGTCAAGTGTGTGATGGGTAAATTTACAATTTGATCACTCAATTTCAAAAGGTTACAAGCTGGTCACTAGCCTTTTAACTTGGTATCGAACGTTAGATGTGAGATGTGTAAATTTACAATTTAGTCACGCATTTTCAAAAAGATACAAATTGTTCATTAAACTATTACTGATTTTACAAGTTTACGCTTTGGTCACTCAACCTTTGCACCATTACCCCGTAACTCGATAATCTAAATAGTATCAACAAAAACTGAAGCCCCAAACCTTAGCAAAGTCCATATCAACTCCATGCCTCACCTTTAATATAACACCCCTAACTTGACCAGATCGTCGGGTCCAATCTACAGGATGCTACATTCGTTGTTGGAGCAACTACAATAAACTTCTATATAATTCAACCATTCCAACATGTTCATTAGCATAAACCACTTTTTGATATGATATAAAAATATTTTGGAGTCTTATACGAGCTTACGAAAGTTCCTTTGTTAACCCAAGGTCGAATAAGGACTTAATTGAAAAGATTTTAAACTTACGGGTTGCCATTGCGGCATCATAGTATCTACGCTATGACATTGCTAGTTAGTCACCCTCAAATTAAATTAAATCAATTTAAAAATAATTATTCTCCGAGATTTTTATAATAAATATAATAAGACTTTGACAAATGGATGGTGATAAAATATACAAATGTAATAATAGTATTTTTATATTTGTAATATGATTATTTAATTAATTTGTATTTAAGTTAAAAGATATTTATTAATTAAATAATTATATTATAAGATTTTTATGTGATAAATAAATTAAATGGTGACAAGTGTATGGTATTGATAATGTACAAATGTAGTGAAATATATGTGTATAATTGTGATATATGTATTTATTATTAAATAGATATTTATTATAATTATTATTATAATTTTATATTAAATTATTAAATTAAGATTACTATTATTATTATTATCAAATAAATTACAATAGTGATAAATGTATGGTAATGATAATAAACATGTGTAAAATACATGAAAATACACTTGTAATATATTTGTATGTTTTTTAAATAATAAGTAAAAGATATTTTTAATTATTATTGTTATATTATGATTATGAAATAAGATAAATAAAGACAAGTGTAAGGTGATGATAAAATACAAGTGTGTTAATTAAAATATGTACATTTGTAATATATGTATTTAATTTACTTATTATTTAAGTAATAGATATTTGTTATAATTATATATATTATATTTTATTAAATTAATAAAAATATAATAGAAAGAAAGTAAAAGGACTAAAAGGACAATTAAACCATATTTAGGTGATAAACGCCTGTTATCTCAATCATGGATACCAAGTTAAATGGCAACTACTCCAAGAGAGAAACTTATGGCAATGAAATTTTTTTGACCTCGATCGAAAAAGTGGTTCCGGGACCATAATTTGAGTCCAAAAAATATTTTAAAATTTTTTCCGATTTATTATGTGAATTTGTTTGTGTTAAATTTTCGTGACTTAATTTTGTCGTTTAGGTGCCCGATT
The DNA here is from genome assembly GCA_025506655.1 of Gossypium rotundifolium. Taxonomy (NCBI): domain Eukaryota; kingdom Viridiplantae; phylum Streptophyta; class Magnoliopsida; order Malvales; family Malvaceae; genus Gossypium; species Gossypium rotundifolium. Next base: position 115,351,342 of record CP106726.1, on the reverse strand, counting down.
AAATAAAAGGACTTAATCGCGTAAAATAAAAATTTGATGGTTAGTTTTTAAAGTGCCTAATTGTTGTTGTCTTTTTTAATATGGGGATTTATGTTGCAATTTTTCCATTAATAAAGATAGTGGACGGCATTTGCATTATGTTTATATTATATAGTTTTTTTATATTATTTATAAAGGTTAAAATAATATATATTATAATATAAGGTTAATATAATAAAACAAAACATTAAAGGAAGCCATACTCATCTTTTTAGTGCCGAAACTAAGGAAAAGAAAAGAAATAGGAGAGCTAGGGTATTCGGCCATTGTCGAGCTAAATTAAGGTATGTATTTTACTCGGTTTTGAGATCGCCGCTAAGTTATCTTCAAAGCCCATGTCTTAATTTTTGAATTTGATGATGATTTTGTGTTTTGTCATTGATGGTACCTTGTGGTTTTTGATGTTTGATGATGAAATATGAATTATATGTGTTAGATTAACAAGTTTTGTCTTTGAATTTTGATGAAATTGAGTAATTAGGACTAAATTACTAAAATAAATTTTAAGGGACTAAAATGAAAAATGAATGAAATGTACGGGCTTCCAATAATGCTATGAATATTCGCCCTAAAGAAGTGTGGTCAAATTTTGTGCAAAAAGGACTAAATTGTAAAAAGTGTAAAATGTTAAGGGCAAAATTTTAATTTGCCCATTTATGTGTTTTTAGGCTAAATTGAGTGTATTGGTGTTTAAATAAGTTTAATTTGAATATTTTTAGATCAAGAATTAAAGAAATTGGATTTGGATCGGGGAAAGACTAAAGTGGTTGAATAGCCGATTTCACACTCGTCGACGTCCGAGGTAAGTCAATTAGCATTTAAATGTTGATATAACAATGAATATGCACTAGTTATGAACTCAATTAAATTATTTGAATTTATTTTGATTATGGCGAATGTGGGTATGTATAATTAATTAAATTTCGAGCTTGATTCGATCGAGATTCGACGTCCGTAAGCCCTGTCTTTAACCTTGGGAATAGATAGGATACATATGTCATGACATAGGATATCCGTTATGTGTTACCGGAAAGACCACATCCGGACGTTGGCATCGATTTGTGTTAACGGTAAGAACTGCTTGGGGACAAAGACATCGATATGTGATTACATGTAAGACCATGTCGGGACGTTGGCATTGTACGAGCTTCACTATCCGCTGCACTTTTTAATTCAATGGTTCAACGGCATGTGTAAGTGAAGGCCAATGTGATATTTAAATTAAAAGAACTCAGGTACGTATTTTATATCTGTGTTGAGAAGTGAAAGATAAGTTATAAATATCCATTATATTTATTCTGAAGTGAATACGTAAACATGTGAATAGCGTAAAAGCTTCAATTATGTGCAATCGGCCAAATAATATATTGTGTGACTTTGATATTGAAATTTGAGTAATTATTTGTGATTGTGTATAATTATTTACTTGATATAACTTTGTATGTTTGATTTTGCTAAGTTGGTTGATATTACTTTGCTATTGACTTACTAAGCTTAAATAGCTTACTTTGTGTATCTTTGTCGGTTTCTATTTTATAGATTTTGGATTCATTCTGAGCTCGGGGATCGTCAAGAAGACTTATCACACTATCGACGACTTACTTTGGTATTTTGGTTATATCAATTTCAATATATGGCATGTATAACTTAGAAAAGGTTGAATATGAATTGAGTACCTATGTATGTAATTAATAGCCATGCTAAAATGGCTTATCCTCTTTGATTGACTTGCTATCTTTGTTGATGGTTTGCAATGGTTATTGTGAATGGGTCTATACATATGCATTTTTGGTTAAGTATATGTTCATGATAGGTATGCTTGTATTATGTTCTAAAACTAGATAAAATGAATGTGGTTATGTGGATGATATTTATATTTTGGTTATGTTTGTTTGATGGATTAGTTTAGTTGATATATAGGTTTGAACCGAATGTATATGTTTGATTATAAGTAATAGGGTATGTGTTCATATTGGTCATTAAGTCTTGGTAATTAAAGTTGAAATGGTAAAGTTAAAGTATCTATGTATTCGCAATATTGTGATTTGAAATAAATAATTACTTATAATGTATTTGATTTGAGGTGTGGATTATGATTGGTATATATAGTCATTAATTCATTGTCATGTTAAGATATATATATATATATATCTATAGGTAAGGTATGTTTGGTTTGTTAAGATATAAATTTGGACATACATATATATATATATATATATACATATATATATTGATGAGTAAAGATTGGTTTTATGGCTTGACATATTAAATTGTGTTGATTAAATGACGTGTATGTTCAGGTTTAATTATTTGGTTTAAATTTATGTAAGATGTTTAATATGTTATGCATCAAGATATGGTAAATTCAATTTTAGGTTATTATTATTATTATGTCTATAACATGTAGTTATAAAATTTGGTTATAAAGTGCAATGATAATTGAGATAAGATGTATTAAAATGATGGGACATATGTGGATTGGTTATGTTGCATATTAGAGTATATTGTTTTAAAAGTGATGTTTATTTATTTAGACTTAAATAAAATGATGATTGATTATGTTATAGATTTAAGATAGGTGTCGATATGATGTGAATGGTTTTGGCTTTATTATTGTGATATGAAATTTGTATTGACCTGAATATGCAAATGACTCTGTTTAAATGTTTCAAAATATATCGCTAGTTGTGTTTGGTAAGCAAAGTATGAGTACATGAAATGTAATAAAAAAATGTCCGCTTTGAGTTGTATCTCGCTTGATGATGCTTCAGAACCCTAGTCCGTGACGGATATGGGTTAGGGTATTACTTATGGTGTTGCAATCATTGTATTGCAAAGTAAGTGAAGACAAGGTCTTGCCCTCAATGGTCGAGTTTTATCAAGATCAGACGCCTTTCGTGGTTCGTCTCAAAGGTCAAATTTTCTCTTGCTCGATTTTGTCCTCAAGACATGTTCCTTCATCTCAATCAATGGTCCTCCGTCCTCCTTTTGTCCCAAAGCGATGGACCTCCCTTTAGCTTAAGAGAGTTACGTGGGCAAGTCTTCCTCGCCAAGACAGAGACTTGCCTGCAGTAATCTCTTAAGCTAAAGGGTGGTCCATCACTTTGGGACGAAAGGGAGGGCGGAGGACCATTGATTGGGGATGAAGGAACATGTCTTGGGGACGAAAAGTCGACGAAGCAAGAGGGGAATTTGATCTTTAAGAGATGAACCACGAATCGTCTGAAAGGCTTAAAACCTCACCATTGAGGGTCTAACATTGTCTTCACTTACACATCGCAATGCAATGATTGCAACACCATAAGCTTCTCTTGGATTAGTTGCCATTTAAGTTGGTATCCATGATTCGAGATAGCAGGCGTTTATCGCTTAAATATGGTTTAGCCCAATCCACTAGAAATTCCATTATAGCAGCATTTGTTTCACAAACAGCCTGGCATCCAGAAAGTAGTTCAAGTAAGACGACCCCGAAGTTATAGACATCACACTTTCTATTTAGCATACTGCACAACATTGGAAGAGCTCATTCGTACAATAAGATGGCCAAGAGCTTTACCAAAGACCGATAAACAAAGATTGCATAAGAGGGCAACCATAGTAACTCAGTAGCAAGATATCGAGGGTCGAGATATCCTTCAAATCAAAGACTCGAGTTAAAACATAAGATTGATCACTAGTAAGGCCTTCTATTGCATAGCCCAAATCCAAAAGTTTTGCATTGAAATCTCGCAACCATGATATAAGATGGATTTTAATTAGTATCATTTATTGTTGGTAGAATATAACTTCGATTCAAAGACTACAAGATATCGCAACTTGGTTTTAGGCAACATACCGAATCTAGTAGGATATTCACCGACTTTATATCTCATAATATAAGCCCCAGCCATGTAAGAAAGAAAGGACTCTAGCAAGATCTATGGCAATTCCAAATTTGTTTCCGTGACAATGGTGGAGAACAATCAAATTAAGACAAGATCAAAATTAATGAGCAAACACATCATCTTCGCAAGATACTACGAAAAGCAATCATAAGCAATAAAGCATACGTTGAAAAAGGTATTAATTCACCTTTGAAAAGAAGATCCCGCAAGTCGCCTTTTAGATAGATATTCATAGACCGTGTTAACTATTGGACTTGAATTTTGAAATCTAAAACATAAATGGACTGAATTCATAAAAATAAAATAATTATGTTTTTCCGTATATTTGAAGAATTGTACTCTCATAATTATGTACGAAAATATAAAACCAAATGAGACTTAAGTTTTAGAAAAGGTAAAATATTTCATGTGTTGTGACTAGAGTTTTAAACTCTACAAGTGAGGCCAAGGTAGATATAAAAGTATAGTAAATTATTTAAAAAAAATCAAATTTTTAAGGGTGGAGTATCCAGATATCAAAAAGTAATGCCAAGCAAATATTAATTTTGAAAGCCTATATCATTATATTTCTTTGAAAAATTATTCTAAGAATGCTTCATTTGATTTAAATTGAATATGTGGAATTCTCTAAATCATCCAACTTTCAAAGAATTAGTAATAAAACCACCAAATAAATGGAAAATGATTTTGACTTAATTGATTCAAAGATGTAAAATATTAAACCTTCCTTATCCACATATCAAGCAAGTGAAGATTTCCATTTTCTTATACTGAAACCATTCATGCAATTTGTTGCATAAAAGCTTCGCAAATGGTATTATGTTCTATACAAAATCCAAATAATCCTCTACCTAACCAAATTCACCCCAATTCTTTGTTTTTGGCACCTTGCATTAAACTAATATGAATTCCATAAAGCCCCTTCAAAGGGTACTTGTTATTGTCTTTGGGACTCTTCACTTGAGGTACATCACTTGAGGGAGAGACGGCCGGATACCTTGCTTGGGGACCCAAGGAAGGACAAAGGAAAATCGCCAGGGATAAAGTGGAAGCCAAGGTGGGGAAATTGGTCTTCGGATGAACCTCTGTCTTGGCGAGGGAAGACTTGCCTCGTAATTCTCTTAAGCTAAAGGGAGGTCCATTGCTTTGGGACGAAAGGAGGACGGAGGACCATTGATTGGGGATGAAGGAACATGTCTTGGGGACGAAAAGTCGACGAGCAAAGAGGGAATTTGATCTTTGAGACGAACCACGAAGACGACCGAGTCTTGATAAAACCTCACCATTGAGGGCCGGACCTTGTCTTCACTTACACATCGCAATGCTATGACGCAACACCATATGCTTCTCTTGGAGTAGTTGCCATTTAACTTGGTATCCATGCTTGAGATAACAGCGTTATCGCCTAAATATGGTTTCGCCTAATCCACCGAAATTCCATTATAACAACATTCTGTTTACAAACAACCAAGGCCCGGAAGCGATTCAAGTAACACGACCGGCTATAGACATCGCACTTTCTATTTAGCATACCAAGCACAACATTGGAAGGAGCTCATTCAGACAATAAGATGGCCAAGAGCTTTACCAAAGACCGATAAACAAAGATTGCATAAGAGGGCAACCATAGTAACTCAGTAGTAAGATATCGAGGGTCGATGTAACACCCTAAACCCTTATCCGTCGCTGAGAAATGGGTTACAAGGTATTACCGGACTTAACTACCAATTTGGGGCATAAAATTTGAAACTCGTCCATCAGCATCATATTGACTAAATCGATCAGAACTCGAAGTTACAAAACTCAAATTTAGATCATAACATCTTTACTTCATTTCATATAAACTCTATACATTAATCATACTTATAAATATACCAAAACCATATCAAACGAAATCATCAAGCCAAAATATAAATTCCAAGAACAATGAGATGGATGCCATTTTCGCATGGCTTATACAAATATATACAACTTCAAAACTAGCAATATCAAAACTAGTCTATACATGCCACATAACCAAATCTCCAAGCATTTATTTACCAAGCAAAATTTGGATAGTGTGATGAGATCTCCTTCGACTTCCAACCCGAGCAAGTCTTTGAAACTCTATAAACATAGGAAAAATTACATAAAGTAAGCTTTGAAAGCTTAGTAAGCCATAAGCAAATAATTCACCATAGAAACATATATAATTTAATTCAAATAGGCCAAATTTGGTTAATCACATACACATGTAGAATCACTTTTCTCATATAATCCATGTTCCTCGTTATAGCTTCACTTACTCATAATTCATATCATCATTCAGAACTTTCACCTTTTATAGCCTTAAGGCCAAACACTCATACATTTAATAATAGATTTCACATCGATCGTAAATCATTTTCCCATCTCAAAACAAATACATATACATTTGTTCACGATATACATATTAACTATCTAATTTTCTTTCTCACCTTTCAATCCATATAATTCACATATAAATACATAGGATATAAAATTTTCATTTCAACATCTAAAACTTACTTATTAGATCAAATACACATAATTCATTATACCATCACCCAATATACTAGTTTAATCCATTATCATATATATGACCGATCATCCAAAGTTAATTAAACTATCACATGTACTCATATATTCAATTTAATATAATATCACATATAACCACTTATACACAAATTCAATTCATCATCACATATGCACATACCTTTGTGACCGAACCTATAAGGTTAATTAAATCAACTTATTTGATGATAACGGATTCAGTAATTGAAATTACATATATCATGCTACCATTCAACAACTATCTAGATCAATAGGTCTCAAAAATCAACTACCAACATACCATTCATTCATTCAATCAAACTCATAGATTAATAATCACCTCTCAATACTTTAATTTCAGATACAAGAACAATTTACCTCATTAATATTTAAATTACACAATTATCATACATCAATCTCATGCTCATTAGAACTCAAGACAAATGGATTAAGTATTCATATCCTTCATACCATATCGAAATAACTTAAATAAATTTGCACCAAGATGATAAACCATTATTCAATATGTACATACCCGACACTTTTGTTTACCTTTACTAAGTGTTTCTATCCTTGAGCAAAAACCGATAACCCGCATACACAAGGTTTTGAACCGATCTCTCACACACGGTTTCGGTGAATAAACCCTTACACACAAGGTTTTGAACCGATCTCGCACACATAGTGCTCGGTGAATAAATCCGCCACACAGGTTACTCAACCGATCTCGCATACACGGTTCGATAAATAAATCCGCACACACAGTGCCACTCAACCGATTTCGCACACACAAGGTTTTGAGAATAAATCCGCACACACAAGTGCTTTTCAACCGATCTCGCATACACAAAGTTTCGGTGAATAAACCCGCACACACAAAGGTTTTGAACCGATCTCGCACACAAAGGTTTCGGTGAATAAATCCGCACAAACAAAGCTTTTCAACCGATCTCGCACACACAATGCTCGGTATTTTAGCTCACACATAGTGCCATTATTTTATTCTCTCCTCATTACTAAATATACTCATGATTTCATTTCATCCAAATAAATACACTTAAGATTAAAATTTCAAAATCATCACACTTCTCCCATCACATAATATCACATTCGCAACAACCATTATACATAATAAGATATATATATATATATATATAGATATATATATATATATATATATATTTATCCTCATTTTTAATTTCCAGCATCAATCACATTCTATTTTCACGTGTAACTATATTTGATACATATACAAATATTCAATCCACCCAAATTAATTCAAGCTTACATTTATAATATGCATTTTATTCTCACTTTGAATATAATAAAATATTTCCATACCACATTCGGCTTTATATAATTAAGTCTATTATTTCACTTTAGCATATACAATTCAACATTGAATAAAATTTGTATCAATCCAATTGCTTACAAACTTACTCAAGTAGTTCCTTGAACATATCAATTACCATTCCTCACATTCGGTAATAGCAAATATAATTATAAACATTTCAATTCAGCATGAATAATTTACATTTACTTAAAATTAAGAACAACCATTTACTTATAGACTTACCTCGATAGTTGTCAAATTAAGCTTCCCTTGCTACTGCTTAATTTTGTTTTTCCCGTTGCAAAACCTTTTCATTTTGTACTTGATCTAAACAATTCAATTTGAACACATTCAAACTCATATTCATTCAATTTAATCCAAAACTCATAATTACAATGTTTACCATTTTACCCCTAGTATTTAAAGATTTTACAATTTAGTCCTCCAAGCATAAAACACAAAACACATGGAATTTAGATTAATTCCTTAAGGGCCGAACCTTCTACATAATGCAAGTCTATACCAACCATCAAATTTGCATTTTAAACCCTTAACTATTTATTTTCATAATTTGAGCTATTATACTTCCATTTCATCTAAATTCACTACTCATAACTTGTTGATTTCAAACCTATGTTTAATATTATTCCAACAAACATAACAAACCAAAATATACATCCATGGCCGATTCTATAACATGCTTCAAATTCTAAAATTTTCACATGGGTTTGATAGTATTCAAGAAGACCAACTCAAAAATGTAAGAAAATTCACAAAACCAACTCAAAATCTAACCTTATTTTCACATGCAAAAGCCGAATATGTGAGCTTGAGTTTTTCTCCTTTTTCTTTGTTAATCACGGCAAGAAGAACATAAAAAAAAAAATGAATATTCTATGTTTCTTTTATGAATTTTCTTTAGTTTAGTCACTTATTAAAATATTATTATTAATACACTACTTACTAAAATAACTAATATAATAACATTAATCACTCATCATGCCGTCCACTTACTAGTTTCTAGGGTAAATTGCCATGCAAATCCAATCATGCTAAAAACAAAATAATTAGGCCCTTCCACTTCTACTTTAAACCCTTTAACAATTTAATCATTTTTCTAAATTTAAAAATATACACTTTTAAAATTTATATGAAACTTGCACACATACTAATTCACATATAATTAATACATACTAAAAAAAAAATTTAGTATTTTACGGACTCGATTCGTGGTCCCAAACCACCTTTCCGATTAGTGTCAAATTGATCACATAAGGGCACTCGTAATGCGTGATTTATTCACCGAGCAATGTGTGCGTAGATCGGTTGAATGGCACTGTAAAGTGGATTTATTCACCAAGCAATCGTAAAAGTGCGAGATCGGTTGAATGACACTGTGTGTGCGGATTTATTCACCGAGCAATCGTGTGTGCGAGATCGGTTGAATGGCACTGTGTGTGGATTTATTCACCGAGCAACCGTAAAAGTAGATCGGTTGAATGGCATTGTGTATGTAACGGCACTAAGTGTGCAATACGTTACAAGGATTTGGCACTAAGTGTGCGAGATGTTAAATGTAACGCACTAAGTGTGCAATACGTTACAAGGTTTTGCAATCGAGTGGTGGATTTATCGATCCTTTAAGTGTATCGATTAATGAATGTGTTAAACGAAATAAAATGATCGGTATGTGATGATAAATCAACTTTTGGATATTAAAGTAAGTATTAACTATTGAAATGAAATTATGTATTATACATATTAATGTGTGATTTATATGGGTTTGAAATGCAAGAATAAATTGTAAGTGATATATGCACATGAAATTAAGAAAATGTGATATATGTATACTTGTATAAATGTATATGTATTTATTTGAGATGGGAAAGTAATTTATAGATCGATGTGAAATCTATTATTGAATGTGTGTGTGTTTGGCCTTAGGGCTATGAAATGTGAAGGTTTAGAAATGGTGATATAAATTATAGTTATAGTTATAAACCTCGATTGTGATTATTTTAAATTGGCCTTACTAATATAATGATATAATGCATTGTTGTTATGTAATTGCTTATAACTTACTAAGCTATGATAGCTTACTGTATGCACTTGTTTGCATTGTTTATTAGATTTTGGAGTCAAGTTACGAGCTCGGGATCACCGTCAAAGTCTATCACACTATCGACTGTTTTCGGTATTTTATAAGTTGAATTTTCGAACCTATGGCATGTATAGGCTAGATTGAAATTTGAAATGTTAGATTTTGGTTTTGTATAAATTAAGCCATGCGAAAATGGCCTAACTTCAATGCTTTACTACGGTTTTGTTGATTACGGCTACGCTCATTTGGTTAATATGCTATATGTCTTGATTGAAGGGTATTCATGATATCTATTGTGTGCATTTGGTTGATTCGGTTGTGGCATATGGGTAGATAAGAGTATGAGTGAATTTCGTTGTTAATTTGGTAAAGAAGTTATAAACTAGTTAACCAAATTTTGCAATAAAACAGTTTTTGGTTAGTTAGCAGTGACGTGATTTTGAAAAATCACCAAAACAGGAGAAATGGAATTAGAAAGTTAATAAGATATAGTATTAAAGCTTATTGTGTCTATTTTATATGAAAGAAACAAAGTAGGAAAAGAAATTTTTATTCTGTGATATTTTAATTTTGGTGAGATAGAGTCAGAATGATTTCAGAATCCCTGGTCTGACTTTGGAAATTCATTAAAATTGTACAAAATGAATTATGAGTTATAATTTATATGTATAGATTCCTTGGTGAGTCTATTTTCAGTAGAAATAATTGGGAACAACATTTGATAATTGTACAATGAGATATTTGAATTTAGGTTAGAAGAGGTCAGAATCATTGGTCAGTGAAACAGGGAAAATTTAATGAATAAACTGTACTAATTGGCCACATGAAAAATTCTGAAAAAATTATAGTGAGAAGATATATGAGTCTAGTTTTAAGGAAAATTAACGGATCTAAATTTTGAGTTTTGTAACTCAAGTTATAGTTAATTTAGTCAACATGACACAGATGGACAGTTTCAATTTTTATGCCCCGAATTAGTAGTTAAGTCTAGTAATGCCTCGAGCTCGACTCCAGCAACGGTCTCGGGTAAGGGGTGTTACATTTGATTGGTATCAGAGCTACGGTTTAGTCGGTTCTCAGACTAAAGTAGCGCGTGTGAGTCTAGCTATACATGCCATATTTAACCTGCGATAGTGTGATATCTCCTGACTCTGACGAAATTTTTTTTTTTTTTGATGAGACAGATAAGTTTTCAACCGAGCTAATTTTGATAGTACGGAATGTGTACTCAAATGTTTGGATAGAAATGTGTTGATTATGTGTTTAAAACTCATAAAGGTATGGATCAAAGAGTATGATATATTTATGTTGATAAATGTTATAATTATATGAGCATATAGATTATGATATGTGAGTTGTGATTGCTATCTGAAAGGTTTTGATCGTAAATTAATGATTTGAGTTGGATATGAATTAAGAGCTAAGAATAAAGGTAAATATTAGTTAAAAGCTTTTCTCGAATTGATTTACATTAGAGAAGGGATAATGTGAAAATTCTAATGGCGAATTTGACAGTTGAAATAATGTTTGAATTGTATTGAGGGTGAGTGTGGTGGTTATAGTCGAGACGTTATTATGATTCCTTTTGGGCATTCTATGTATATTTATTCTCGTAAGTATATGTGATTGTTTAATTTCGAAGGAATTTTTATCATAAAAGAACATTGGCTAAACATATTAATAGACGAAAGTATCGTTGGTTTGTTTGGGGTTATATTCGACATTGTTATGTTTTTCTTTGGTATTTATTCCTTTATGCGGATATGAAAGACGATGGTGGAATCTGTATAATGCTAATATTCTGCTTTCACTGGCTCTTGTTCGTTGAAAATATGTGAAAATTATATTGCTTCTACTACTGTGGATTTCAACATTTACGAGTAATATTGTTCTTTCTGGACATTTTTGGAATATCATTGGAATTGATCATTTTATATGGGTTGTAATTTTCTGATATTCAGTGTAGTTTCAGATGATGAAAATTTAGTTATTCTGGTTTTCTCATGATTCTATGTGATTATCTATAAGAGATGTCCATTTGAAGGAAATAGTTATAAAAGTTGTGCTTCTGCAATGGTTGTTGTTCAAATCATATTTGATTTTCTTCTGGGTTCAGATGCTTCGTTAATAGCCGGGATATTATCTATTGTCACGGGTAAGACAATAATACTATTATGACAATATGATTTATATTTGATGACTGTAGTATATATATAAAGATATGTTTAGATTATTCTTTCTAACGAGAAGAAAAGATTTCTTCGAAAAGATCGATTCTGTGGTCTAATCTTATATGAAACTATTTGATTGAAAATGTAACTGGGTTATATGAGTTTGAATCTATCCACTAGATCGGAAATAAACTTTAAATGTACATGTGTAATCTGAAGGATAGTATGGAAGTAGAACTTGTATTTTTGAGGATTTGATACAGAATTATGTCTATCGGAACAATCTTATCTGAGAAATGTTGTGGTAAATTAAAGTTAGTTCAATTGTTGAAGTTTTCTTTTGCATAAAGACATTATCCATTAAAATATTAGTTCTGATTTAGCCTATATTGAATGAAGAATTTACGAACCTCACTTATGTGTCAATGGGCGAGTTGAGGTATAATAATGGAGCACACAGAGATATCCTGTGATTCCTTATGGTTAGAATTGTTAAAGGACTATGAGCTTGTGATTGACTACCATCCGAGAAAAGCTAATGTTGTTACTGATGTTTTAAGCCGAAAATCACTGTTTGCTTGGTGTGCAATGAATGCGTATATGGCTATGTCTGATGATAGTTCAAGAATAGTTGAATTAAAAGTAAGACCGTTATTTATTCATCAAAATTAGTGATACTCAAAAACTTGATAATGATTTGTTAGCAAAGCAGGTCCAATGTGATTTGAAGGTTGATTCAGAGTTTCGAAGTTGATGCTAAAATTTGTCTGAGATTCAGAAACCAAATATTTGTTCCGAGAAATTCAGATGTTGATTCAGATGATTTTGAATAAAGCCCACAACAATTGATTGTCTGTTTACTCAGGAAGTATAAAGATGCATAATGATATAAAATAATTTTACTGGTGGTATGGTACGAAATGAGATATTTCTGACTTTTCATTGAAATGCTTAATCTGTCAACAAGTAAAAAGTCAAACATCAGGTACCTTCTGGGTTGCTTCAGCTGATAATGATACCTGAATGGAAAGGGTATAGAGTCATTGTGTATTTGGTTTTCCGTTGACACTGAGCAATAAAGATGCAATTTGGGTTATTGTCGATTAAATGGCTAAATCGGCTTATTTTGTTTTGATATGTACAGTCTACTCGTTTGATAAGTTGGTTGAATTGTATGTTTCTCAATTTGAAAGATTACATGGTGTTCCTATATCTATTAATTTGAATAAAGATCTGAGGTTTACATCGAGGTTTTAGAAGAAACTGCATGATGCTTTAGGCACGAAATTATATTTCAGCACAGCTTTCCATCCACGCACAAGTAGTCGGTCTAAACGAGTCATTCGATCTTCGGAGGATATGTTGAAATGTTGCATTCTTGAGTTCAAGGTACGAGGAACGACATCTACCTCTCGATTGATTTCCGCATAAAAAAGAAAGAAAGAGGCACCTTATGAAGCTTTGTACTGGTCGTAAATATCGTACACCTTTATATTGGACCGACTGAGTCAAAGCAAGATACACGGGTTGAGTTAATCAGGGAGACTGAACAGAAAGTAAATATGATAAGAGAAAGTTTAAAGGCCGCATTAGATCGTTAGAAGTCGTACTCGGATTTGAAACGAAAAGATATAGAGTTTCAAGAGGGTAATCGAGTGTTCTTGAAAGTATCGTCGTGAAAAAAGATAGTTAGATTCAGTCGTAAGGGAAAGCTAAGTTCGAGATTTATTAGGCCGTACGAGATTATTGAGCGTATCAGGCCGGTTGCATACAGGTTGATGTTGCACCTGAGCTAGAAAAGATCAACAACGTTTTCCATGTTTTGATGCTTCGAAGATATAGATCTGATCCTTCTCATGTGATTTTTTCATCAGAAATTGAGATTCAGTCTAATTTGACCTATGAGGAAGAACCGATTCAGATTTTGGCTCACGAAGTGAAAGAGTTACGTAATAAGAAAATCTCGTTGGTGAAAGTACTGTGGTATAAGCATGGGGTCGAGGAAGCAACTTGGGAACTTGAGGCTTTGATGAAACAACGATACCCAAATTTATTCAAAGGTAAGATTTTCGAGGACGAAAATCCTTAAGGGGAAGAGTTGTAATGACCAATTATTACCCTAATCGGAACGGTGGTTTGGAACCACAAACCGGATAGAAAAAAATGTTTTAATCTTTTATCCGATATTTATGTTATATGTTGAAGCATGTGTTAAAATATCGTAGAATTATTTGCATGTTTGAGTGGCTAATTTAAGTAAAGGATTAAATTGAGTAAGTATGAAAATAGCTATTGTGGAATTTAGGGCCAAATTGAATGGTTTTCTTCTTACATGAGATTTAAGTTGCAATTTAGCCTTTAATTCCATATTAGTGACTAAGAATGACCATGAGTTATGATTAAGTTATATTATTATATATTATTATTGTGAGATAGTGGGATGATACCTAATAAACTATTATTATTTGATAAATAATAAGAAAGAAACAGAAACCATATTTCTTCTTCCCACTTGCTTCATACCTCGATAGTTGTCAAATTAAGCTTCTCGGCTACTCGTTTAATTTTGTTTTTCCCCGTTGCAAAACCTTTTCATTTTGTACTTGATCTAAACAATTCAATTTGAACACATTCAAACTCATATTCATTCAATTTAATCCAAAAACTCATAATTATAATGTTTACCATTTTACCCCTAGTATTTAAAGATTTTTACAATTTAGTCCTCCAAGCATAAAACACAAAACACATGGAATTTAGATTAATTCCTTAAGGGCCGAACCTTCTACATCTTGATGCAAGTCTATACCAACCATCAAATTTGCATTTTAAACCCTTAACTATTTATTTTCATAATTTGAGCTATTATACTTCCATTTCATCTAAATTCACTACTCATAACTTGTTGATTTCAAAACTATGTTTAATATTATTCCAACAAACATAACAAACCAAAATATACATCCATGGCCGATTCTAAAACATGCTTCAAATTCTAAAATTTTCACATGGGTTTGATAGTATTCAAGAAGACCAACTCAAAAATGTAAGAAAATTCACAAAACCAACTCAAAATCTAACCTTATTTTCACATGCAAAAGCCGAATATGTGAGCTTGAGTTTTCTCCTTTTCTTTGTTAATCACGGCAAGAAGAACATAAAAATAAAAATGAATATTCTATGTTTCTTTTATGAATTTTCTTTAGTTTAGTCACTTATTAAAATATTATTATTAATACACTACTTACTAAAATAACTAATATAATAACATTAATCACTCATCATGCCGTCCACTTACTAGTTTCTAGGTAAATTGCCATGCAAATCCAATCATGCTAAAAACAAAATAATTAGGCCTTCCACTTCTACTTTAAACCCTTTAACAATTTAATCATTTTTTTTAAATTTAAAATATACACTTTTAAAAATTATATGAAACTTGCACATACTAATTCACATATAATTAATACATACTAAAAAAAAAATTAGTATTTTACGGACTCAGATTCGTGGTCCCGAAACCACCTTTCCGATTAGTGTCAAATTCGGACTGTTACAGTCAGTATATCCGTCAGTACCAAAGACTCGAGTTAAAACATAATATTGATCACCAGTAGGGCCTTCTATTGCATAGCCCAAATCCGAAAGTTTTGCATTGAAATCCTGCAACAATGATATAAGATGGATTTTAATTAGTATCATTTATTGTTGGTAGAATATAACTTCGATTCAGCACTACAGCATACTGCAGCTTGGTTTTTAGGCAACATACCGAATCTAGTAGGATATTCGCCGACTTTATATCTCGTAATATAAGCCCTAGTTCATGTAAGAAAGAAAGGACTCTAGCAGTATCTATGGCAATTCCAACCCTTGTTTCCCATGACAATGGTGGAGAACAATCTGAAATTAAGACAGCATCAAAAATTAATGAACAAACACACATCTATCGGCATACTACGAAAAGCAATCATAAGCAATAAAGCATACGTTGAAAAAGGTATTAATTCACCTTTGAAAGAAGATCCTGCAAGCTGCCTTTAGATAGATATTCATAGACCAAAAGCCTATCCTCCCTTCCGAGCAATATCCAAAAGCTTGACCAGGTTCCGA
Organism: Gossypium rotundifolium; assembly: GCA_025506655.1. Classification (NCBI taxonomy): domain Eukaryota; kingdom Viridiplantae; phylum Streptophyta; class Magnoliopsida; order Malvales; family Malvaceae; genus Gossypium; species Gossypium rotundifolium. Next base: position 115,335,151 of record CP106726.1, on the reverse strand, counting down.
TGACGAAGTCGCCCAAGGTTACCAAGTTCAGTCTACAGTCAACACAATCGATACATGAGCCAAGAACATTTTTCAAAGAAAGTGAACATGATAGAATGAAGAAACCAACCAGCCACTGCTCATGACCCTGAGTGCTAGTGGGACTAAGCTTCTTCACAGCAACAGCCATTCCACTTTCAGGGCTTGCAGCACTAAGGGTCTGCTCATCAATGAACCCCATGTAAACATAACTGAACCCACCTTCCCCATGAGATTCTGGGAACTAAAGTTCATGGTAGCCTGTTCTAGCTCAGATTATCATAATTGAATTCATTCAAGGAATATCAAAGAAGGAAACAATTCCATATTTCTATACTATAACATGCCACCATCGATTACTACCTTCCAAGTGGCAATTTACCAGTGCAAGCATATATCTTTGCTCACATTTTAAAACAGTACCAAACCAATGGTAGCATTAGTACCTGTCTACTTGTTTTAAGACCACTTGAAGTGATTAACAATTACACAATTTAAGGGTAGAGGCTTAGGTTAAAGACTATATGTCAACCTGAAATCAAGAAATCCACAAAGAGAAAACAACAAATCCGGTATAAAAACAAAAAGAATGCCATTAATGAATTGAATATAAATCGGTGACAATTATTAGATAAAGCCATTAATTTAAAGCATACACAAGAAACCTGAAAGAAATAAAGGATAAAGATAGCCTCCATGATTCTTAAAAGAAAGAAATTGCATGAAATAAGAAGACCCCATTAAAACATTATCTAAAGTAAACGAAAACCGTTCAAGAAAGTAAGAAAAAAACGACTGCATGAAATGAAAAGAAACCACTAAAACATTATCTGAAGTAATTAAATGAAAGCTTTCAAGAAAAAAAGAAACGACTACATGAAAGGAAAAGACAACCATTAAAACATTACCTAAAGCTGCAGCATTGAACTGGATAGGTCTTCTTGGTCGAGCATGGAATAATGATGGGAAGCAATTGCCCATCTCTCACTATCTTTCTTTAACTCAAGTATCTACCTTTTCTTTTCCTTCGAAATAAACAATAGAGAAATAGAAATGGAAGGCAAAAAGGAAGAAGAAAGGCAAATATTGTATATGGGTTTTGCGTAAAAACTTAAAGAAGAAGCAGATTAAAGAACGTTAAAGTGATGAAGTGCCTCCTTGTAGCAAGGTCTGTGCTTCTTCTTCTTGTTCTTTAGCATGAATGCAGAGAAAATGAGGCTTCTCGTTTTATAGAGGAAGGAAAACGGAATTAACAATATTAATCTTTTATTGGACCTTTTACCCTGTTGTGCCGCGCCTAAAAATCATGTGCTCCAATTCTCTCTAGGGTTGATGTTGTAATTCAACTTTTCATTACTTGCTTTAATTTTAATTCTACAAGTTTAATTTTTTTTTAAAAAAAAAGAGAGAATAAAAATAGGTAAAGAGTTAAATCATCTTTTTTTTATATAATTTATTTTTTATATTTATGCAAAAAATAGAAATGTAAAAAAAATATTTTAGCTAAATTTCAAAAGGTTACAAGTTAGTCAACGAACTCTTCGAAAGTTCAAAAGTTACAAGTTGGTCATCGGCCCATTAGCTTTGTAACGGATGTCAAGTGTGTGATGGGTAAATTTACAATTTGATCACTCAATTTCAAAAGGTTACAAGTCGGTCACCGCCTTTTAACTTGGTATCGAACGTTAGATGTGAGATGTGTAAATTTACAATTTAGTGACACATTTTCAAAAAGATACAAATTGTTCATTAAACTATTACTGATTTTACAAGTTTACGCTTTGGTCACTCAACCTTTGCACCATTACCCGTGAACTCGATAATCTAAATAGTATCAACAAAAACTCAAGCCCCAAACCTTAGCAAAGTCCATATCAACTCCATGCCTCACCTTTAATATAACACCCTAACTTTGACCAGTTCGGTTCCAATCTACAGGATGCTACATTCGTTGTTGGAGCAACTACAATAAACTTCTATATAATTCAACCATTCCAACATGTTCATTAGCATAAACCACTTTTTGATATGATATAAAAATATTTTGGAGTCTTATACGAGCTTACGAAAGTTCCTTTGTTAACCCAAGGCCTAATAAGGACTTAATTGAAAAGATTTTAAACTTACGGGTTGCCATTATGCATCTTAGTATCTACGCCGGGACATTGCTAGTTAGTCACCCTCAAATTGAATTAAATCAATTTAAAAATAATTATTCTCTGAGATTTTTATAATAAATATAATAAAACTTTGACAAATGGATGGTGATAAAATATACAAATGTAATAATAGTATTTATATATTTGTAATATGATTATTTAATTACTTTGTATTTAAGTTAAAAGATATTTATTAATTAAATAATTATATTATAAGATTTTTATGTGATAAATAAATTAAATGGTGACAAGTGTATGGTATTGATAATGTACAAATGTAGTGAAATATATGTGTATAATTGTGATATATGTATTTATTATTAAATAGATATTTATTATAATTATTATTATAATTTTATATTAAATTATTAAATTAAGATTACTATTATTATTATTATCAAATAAATTACAATAGTGATAAATGTATGGTAATGATAATAAACATGTGTAAAATACATGAAAATACACTTGTAATATATTTGTATGTTTTTTAAATAATAAGTAAAAGATATTTTTAATTATTATTGTTATATTATGAAATAAGATAAATAAAGACAAGTGTAAGGTGATGATAAAATACAAGTGTGTTAATTAAAAATATGTACATTTGTAATATATGTATTTAATTTACTTATTATTTAAGTAATAGATATTTGTTATAATTATATATATTATATTATTATTATTAAATTAATAAAATATAATAGAAAGAAAGTAAAAGGACTAAAAGGACAATTAAACCATATTTAGGCAATAAACGCCTGTTATCTCAATCATGGATACCAAGTTAAATGGCAACTACTCCAAGAGAGAAACTTATGGTAATAAATTGATTTTGACTCGATCGAAAAAGTGGTTTCGGGACCATAAATTTGAGTCTGAAAAATATTTTAAAATTTTTTCCGTATTTATTATGTGTGAATTTGTTTGTGTTAAATTTTCGTGACTTAATTTTGTCGTTTAGGTGCCCGATTAAAAAAGGACTTAATCGCGTAAAATGAAAATTTGATGGTTAGTTGTTTAAAGTGCCTAATTGTTGTTGTCTTTTAATATGGGGATTTATGTTGCAATTTTCCATTAATAAAGATAGTGGACGGCATTTGCATTATGTTTATATTATATAGTTTTTTATATTATTTATAAAGGTTAAAATAATATATATTATAATATAAGGTTAATATAATAAAACAAAACATTAAAGGAAGCCATACTCATCTTTTAGTGCCGAAACTAAGGAAAAGAAAAGAAATAGGAGAGCTAGGGCATTCGCCATTGTTGAGCTAAATTAAGGTATGTATTTTACTCGGTTTTTGAGATCGCTACTAAGTTATCTTCAAAGCCCATGTCTTAATTTTTGAATTTGATGATGATTTTGTGTTTTTCATTGATGGTACCTTGTGGTTTTGATGTTTGATGATGAAATATGAATTATATGTGTTAGATTAACAAGTTTTGTCTTTGAATTTTGATGAAATTGAGTAATTAGGACTAAATTACGAAAATAAATTTTAAGGGACTAAAATGAAAAATGAATGAAATGTACGGGCTTCCAATAATGCTATGAATATTCGGACCTAAAGAAGTGTGGTCAAATTTTGTGCAAAAAGGACTAAATTGTAAAAAGTGTAAAAATGTTAGGGGCAAAATTTTAATTTGCCCATTTATGTGTTTTTAGGCTAAATTGAGTGTATTGGTGTTTAAATAAGTTTAATTTGAATATTTCTAGATCAAGAATTAAAGAAATCGGATTTGGATCGGGGAAAGACTAAAGTGGTTGAATAGCCGATTTCACAGTCGTCGACGTCCGAGGTAAGTCAATTAGCATTTAAATGTTGATATAACAATGAATATGTACTAGTTATGAACTGAATTAAATTATTTGAATTTATTTTGATTATGGCCGAATGTGGGTATGTATAATTAATTAAATTCCGAGCTTGATTCGACCGAGATTCGACGTCCGTAAGCCCCGTACGAACCTTGGGAATAGATAGGATACATATGTCATGACATAGGATATCCATTATGTGTTACCGAGTAAGACCACATCTGGGACGTTGGCATCGATTTGTGTTAACGTGTAAGACCCTGTCTGGGACAGTGGCATCGGTATGTGATTACATGTAAGACCACGTCTGGGACGTTGGCATTGTACGAGCTTCCGACTATCTGCGTACCCTTTTTAATTCCGAATGGTTCAACGGGCATGCGTAAGTGAAGGCCAATGTGATATTTAAATTAAAAGAACTCAAGTACGTATTTTATATCTGTGTTGAGAAGTGAAAGATAAGTTATAAATATCCATTATATTTATTCGGAAGTGAATACGTAAACATGTGAATAGCGTAAAAGCTTCAATTATGTGCAATCGGCCAAATAGTATATTGTGTGACTTTGATATTGAAATTTGAGTAATTATGTAACACCCACAAACAGATTCATTCCAAGATAAGACTAATTTACAACAATTTTTTTTTTCATGCCATTCGGTTGTATTTCTATCATATTTACATACAACTTTCATAATATGCAATTGATCTATTCATCATTCATTACTCAAATTCAAAATCATCAAATTATGCTCATATTAACTCTTGAATCTAACTTTTACCATTCACAATTATACAAATTATTAGACCTCATCAAACTTCATTCATATTGAATACCACTATCATAACTAGCATATATGCATGATACTTTTATTATGGCTAATTTGCATAAAACAAAATGACATACTTTAGCCATTCCCAAGCAACTTATACGTACTTATATACATTCATTCAATCCCCAAAACAAACTCAAAAGAGAGGTCAAGCTTATACGTGCCAAAATTTCAAGAAATTCTTAACTAATAATGATACCAAAAGAGGGCGATAATGCGATTGATTCTGACGGGATCCCCGAGTGTGAGCTTCTAGCTGAAGGCTGAAATCTACAGATTTAGAACAACCGCAAACAAAGTAAGCTCTCCAAGCTTAGTAAGATTTAAGCAATTTATCGGCAGTAGGTATATTCAAAATAAAAGGGGAATACAACATATAGAAAATGGATTGCATTTACCATCACATAATCGATAGCATACATGAACATTTCACATTTTATTTCAAATCTCATACCACCCATTTCGGTTTGCAAGGAACTTGCTATTAAATAAACATATCACATACCTTTAATTTGTAAACTTTTCATAACTAACCATTCATACAAAATATACTATACTTGATTTAAACCTTCCCGCATAGATACGAACATTAGTAGACATGATTGATTTTCTTTAAAATTTCTACTTACCTTTTAAGTAAGCCTTAGTAACGTATCGCTCACATAGAGCCGTTACTTAACACGTCTCGAACGTATCGCTCACACAGAGTCAAGCATTTATTATTTCTCTTAACGACGCTCGATAGAGCCGTTATTTAACACGTCTCGTAACGTATCGCTCACACAGAGTTACATTATTATTTCTCGTAACGTACGCTCACATAGAGCCGTTATTTAACACATCCCGTAACGTATCGCTCACACAGAGCCGTTACTTTATTATTTTACATAACTTAGTTTGGGCCTTTCACAAGCTATTATTCATTACTTCCCATACATATACGAATGGAAATCAATGTAACGCATTACATGTAACAACATACACCATCATACACCATTGATAAATTCCATCTCATATTTCACCCATTCGGCCAAGTACTAAGCATATATTAAATCGACCAATGCATATAAAAAGAAATCTATCATTTTTCCAAATTAATCTCTCACATACGTATGTTACATTATCAATGTCAAGGTGTCCTATTCATACAATCATCCCCAAACTATACACAATCTCATATTCGATCAATTTGAACAAACAAAGTTCATGAAATCCACAATGAAAAAGTAACATACATGTTTTCTCTACTAAATAAGGATCTAATCTATAAAATAGATTCAATTTAACCCAATTCGCATAAATCTTACCTCGAATGGAATGGATAGTACTCCCCGATCACTTGTCCAACCTAGGCTTTCCTTTATCCAACCCTTTCTCCTTAGGGACTTGATCTAACAATTTCAATTTAAACTTATTCAATACATTTCTATTCAATATAACCACAATTGGATTAAGGACAATAGATTAATACATCCTTGATAATTTAAATATTAACATTTATACAAAAATTGATACTCATTCAAAACATGTCCATTTATGAAATAATAGTCTAAAGCCGATTTCTCCCTTGAGCTCCCTAGCCTCAATATATATATTTCAATTTGACCCTAGCCCAATTTGTCGAATTTCTATTCTATCCCAAGAATTTACCCGTTTTACAATTTAGTCTCCAAATGCTTAAAATACTATATATATATATATACACACACATAATTCGAATCAATTCTATAGGGATCGAATTTTCCTTTCTCTATTACCATTCTATACCGTTCACTTATTCCACATTTTATACTCTCCACTTTAAGTTTTCTTGATTAAATCCTCTTCTCCATTTCTTCAAAATCTCCTATTCAAAATATACTAATCTCATACACATGCATACCATTTTAACATCCAACTCAACAAAACAAGATTTTTCCATCCATGGCCGAATCCCTATCATGCTCCATACTCAAAATTCTCACATGGGCTTGATAATAATTAAGCTAACTAACTCAAAATGCAAAATTTCAAGAAGTTAAACTCAATTACCAACCTCAATGTAGCATGCATTGACCGAATGTGAAGAGCAGAAATTTTCTTCTTTTTTTTTTCTTGTTGAGTTTCGGCAAGAAGCAAACAAAGATGAAAGATGACACATTTTCTTTTATCTTTTTATGATATTTCATTTATTTAATCATATAAAATACTAATATCACCCCACTAACTAAATTAATTAATAAAATAACTAAGAAATCATCATGATGCCATCCACTCCCTTTAGTTTAGGGCAATTTACCATACAAATACTTTCATGCAAAAGAATAACTTAATTATGTCCTCCCAATCCTATAATAGCTATCTTTTATGCTTATTCCATTTTGATCCTTAACCTTAAATAATCCATCAAACACTCAAATTAATCTACAATATTAAAACACATGCACAAACACACCACATAAATATTAAAATAATAATAAAACATCTCCCTTATTCAGATTCGTGGTCCTGAAACCACTATTCCGATTCGGGTCGTAATCGGGTTGTTACAAATTATTTGTGATTGTGTATAATTATTTACTTGATATAACTTTGTATGTTTGATTTTGCTAAGTTGGTTGATATTACTTTGCTATTGACTTACTAAGCTTAAATAGCTTACTTTGTGTATCTTTGTCGGTTTCTATTTTATAGATTTTGGATTCACATCTGAGCTCGGGATCGCCAAGAAGACTTATCACACTATCGATGACTTACTTTGGTATTTTGTTATATCGGTTTTAATATATGGCATGTATAACTTAGAAAAGGTTGAATATGAATTGAGTACCTATGTATGTAATTAATAGCCATGCGAAAATGGCTTATCCTCTTTGATTGACTTGCTATCTTTGTTGATGGTTTGCAATGGTTATTGTGAATGGGTCTATACATATGCATATTTGGTTAAGTATATGTTCATGATAGGTATGCTTGTATTATGTTCTAAAACTAGATAAAATGAATGTGGTTATGTGGATGATATTTATATTTTGGTTATGTTTGTTTGATGGATTAGTTTAGTTGATATATAGGTTTGAACCGAATGTATATGTTTGATTATAAGTAATAGGGTATGTGTTCATATTGGTCATTAAGTCTTGGTAATTAAAGTTGAAATGGTAAAGTTAAAGTATCTATGTATTCTAAGCAATATTGTGATTTGAAATAAATAATTACTTATAACGTATTTGATTTGAGGTGTGGATTATGATTGGTATATATGGTCATTAATTCATTGTCATGTTAAGATATATATATATATATATATAGGTAAGGTATGTTTGGTTTGTTAAGATATAAATTTACATACATATATATATATATATTGACAGTAAAGATTGGTTTTATGGCTTTTGACATATTAAATTGTGTTGATTAAATGACGGTATGTTCAGTTTAATTATTTGGTTTAAATTTATGTTAGATGTTTAATATGTTATGCATCAAGATATGGTAAATTCAATTTTAGGTTATTATTATTATTATGTCTATAACATGTACTTATAAAATTTGGTTATAAAGTGGAATGATAATTGAGATAAGATGTATTAAAATGATGGGACATATGTGGATTGGTTATGTTGCATATTAGAGTATATAGTTTTAAAAGTGATGTTTATTTATTTAGACTTAAATAAAATGATGATTGATTATGTTATAGATTTAAGATAGGTGTCAGATATGATGTGAATGGTTTTGGTTTTATTATTGTGTTATGAAATTTGTATTGACTGAATATGCAAATGACTCTGTTTAAATGTTTCAAAATATATCTACTAGTTGTGTTTGGTAAGCAAAGTATGAGTACATGAAATGTAATAAAAAAAATGTCCATTTTGAGTTGCATCTGCTTCGGTGATGCTTCGCAACCCTAGTCCGGTGACGGATATGGGTTACGGGTGTTACACTTATGGTGTTGCAGTCATTGCATTGTAGTGTGTAAGTGAAGACAAGGTCCTGCCCTCAATGGCTGAGGTTTTATCAGCCTCGGGACGTCTTCGTGGTTCGTCTCAAAGATCAAATTCCCTCTTTGCTCGTCGACTTTTCGTCCCCAAGACATGTTCCTTCATCTCAATGAATGGTCCTCGTCCTCCCTTTCATCCCAAAGCGATGGACCTCCCTTTAGCTTAAGAGAGTTACGTGAGGCAAGTCTTCCTCGCCAAGACAGAGACTTGCCTCACGAATCTCTTAAGCTAAAGGGTGGTCCATCGCTTTGGGACGAAAGGAGGCTGAGGACCATTGATTGGGATGAAGGAACATGTCTGGGGAAGAAAAGTCGACGAGCGAAGAGGGAATTTGATCTTTGAGAGACGAACCACTTAAGACGCCCTGAACCGATAAAACCTCACCATTGAGGCCGACATTGTCTTCACTTACACATCTGAATGCAATGATTGCAACACCATAAGCTTCTCTTGGAGTAGTTGCCATTTAACTTGGTATCCATGATTCGAGATAGCAGGCATTTATCGCCTAAATATGGTTTAGCCCAATCCACTAGAAATTCCATTATAACAAGATCTGTTTCACAAACAACAAGGCGTCCGGAAAGTAGTTCAAGTAACACGACCCGAAGCTATAGACATCACACTTTCTATTTAGCATACCCGCACAACATTGGAAGAGCTCATTAAATGCGATAAGATGGCCAAGAGCTTTACCAAAGACCCGATAAATGAGATTGCATAAGAGGGCAACCATAGTAACTCAGTAGCAAGATATCGAGGGTCAGATATCCTTCAAGACCAAAGACTCGAGTTAAAACATAAGATTGATCACCAAGAGGGCCTTCTATTGCATAGCCCAAATCCAAAGTTTTGCATTGAAATCTCGCAACAATGATATAAGATGGATTTTAATTAGTATCATTTATAGTTGGTAAGCGATGAAGACATCGCAACTTAGTTTTTAGGCAACATACCGAATCTAGTAGGATATTCGCCACTTTATATCTCGTAATATAAGCCCTAGTTCATGTAAGAAAGAAAGGACTCTAGCAAGATCTATGGCAATTCCAGCCCTTGTTTCCGTGACAATGGTGGAGAACAATCAAAATTAAGACAAGATCAAAATTAATGAGCAAACACACATCTATCTAAGATACTACGAAAAGCAATCATAAGCAATAAAGCATACGTTGAGAAAGGTATTAATTCATGTGAAAATATAAAGTCGGTAATGACAATATATATCGCAAAGAAAAGAAAAGAGAATAAAGAACACATAGATTTTACGTGGAAACCCTTTCGAAAAAAAACCACGCAGAGGAGAAGAAAATTCACTATGTCGAATTCAATCATTACGGGAGGAATAGACTATGTCTATTTATAGGCTTATAAAACCCAATTCTAATCAAAGTAAAATATATTATGCTAATAAATGCTAAATATATTATACTCATAAATACTAAATCTTCTAGAAAGAAGATTATTTTGTTTAACTTGACTTGCAAGCAATATCTTAGAATTTGGGTCACACAACTCTAACAATCTCCACCTTGACATGAATTCTCAACAAACAAGTTCTTCATCGCGAACTCTCAACGAACAAATTCTCCACCTCTTCCATAAAACCCCTTAAGGGTTTAACTTCAACAATAAACACCAACCAAGTCTAAGCAATGCTCAAACTTGGTTATAGGAAGTGACTTAGTCATCATATCTGCAGGATTTTCATGAGTACTAATTTTGCTCACAACTATATCACCACGAGCAATAATACCACGAACAAAATGATATCGAACATCAATGTGTTTTGTTCTCTCATGAAACATTTGATCTTTTGTAAGGAAGATGGCACTTTGACTGTCACAAAATACTGTGCTGATTTGAAGGTCTTCATTGAGCTCACTAAAGAGTCCCTTCAACCAAATAGCATCTTTACAAGCTTCAGTATTCGCCATATACTCATCTTCAGTGGTAGACAAAGCGATCAGTAGTTTGCAAAGTAGCTTTCAACCGATTGCACAACCTCCTATTGTAAAGACATAACCAAGAAGAGATCTTCTTCTATCAAGGTCTCCAAAAAATCAGCATCAACATACCCAATGACTCCATCTCTAGTTCTTCCAAACGTAAGCAAACATCGGTAGTACCTCGTAAGTATCTTAAAATCCATCGAATCGCTTTCTAATGTTCTTTACCCGATTCGCCATGTATCCGCTAATCGACCGATCGCATATGATAAATCTGGACGTGAACAAACCATAGCATACATGAGAGATCCCATCGCACTTCAGTATGGAACATGTGACATGTACTCAATCTCATCATCTGATTGTGGAGACAAAGCCGATGAACGTCTGAAATGGGTCGCTAAAGGAGTACTAACAGGCTTACACTCTGATATTGAACCCGCAAAGAACTTTCTCAATGTACCCTTCCGACTTAGGTACAACTTACTTGTTTTCTATCTCCGAGAATCTCCATACCAAGTATCTTCTTTCTTTGGTCCCAAATCTTTCATCTCAAATCCTTCACTTAGTTGGGCTTTGACCTTTCTTATCTCTACTTTATCTTTGTCGCTATCAACATGTCATTAACATAAAGAAGTAGATACACAAAAAACCATCACCGTTTTTCTTAAAGTAAACATAGCTATCAAAGCTACTTCTTTTAAAATTATGAGAAGTCATAAAGGAATCAAACCTCTTATACCACCGTCTTGGTGATCGCTTCAAACCGTAAAGACTTTTTCAGAAGCAAACATAGACCTCTTTTTCTCGACCTGTAAAACCCTCTCGTTGTTGCATGTAAATATCTTCCTCAAGCTCTCCATGCAAAATGCGTTTTACATCTAACCGCTCAAGCTCCAAATCTTGCATGGCTACAATACCAAGCAAAGCTCGAATCGAACTATGCTTCACAACTGGGGAGAACACATCTGCAAAGTCCACTCCTGGAATTTGACTGTAACCTTTTGCAACAAGCCTTGCTTTATATCTGGGTTCTTCAACTCCTGGAGTCCCTTCTTTCTTTTTAAACACCCATTTACAGTGAACAACCTTTTTACATTTAGGAAGTTTCACAAGATCCCATGTTTTGTTTTTGTGGAGTGATTCTATTTCCTCTTGCATAGCAAACATCCACCTTCTCGAGTCTTCACAACAACCGCCTCGTAATAATTAGACGGCCTCGGTTTGCATCTATATCTTCACCACATTTAAAGCATAAGCAACTAGGTCACCTCAAGATACTTCTTTGGAGGTTTAATTTCTCTTCTAGTTCTGCTTTTGGCGATAAAGTATTGTGGTGAAAAGCAACTCTATTCTCAATTTTGTACGGCTTGAGGAGTTGACTCAGATTAATTTGATGCTCCACCGCTTTTTATTTTCTTTATTGGAAGAGTCTTTAAGAGATAAGTTAGGTAGCATAGCGCTTCATCAAAAACAACATCTCTCGCTAATCACAACTTTTCTATTTTCAAGACACCATAACTTATACCCTTTTTCACCACTTTTATAACCAAGAAAACACATTTAATGGATCTTGGTTCCAATTTTCCATTATTAACATGAGCATACGCAGGACACCTAAAGATCTTTAAATCGTAATAATTAGCGGATTACTGACCATACCTCTTGTGGAGTCTTTTTCTCAATGGCAACGGATGGAGATCGGTTGATTAAAAAACATGCAGTAGAGGCTGCTTCGGCCCAAAACGACTTTGGTAAGTTGGCATTTGACAACATACATCGAACCTTTTCCATGATCATTCTGTTCATTCGTTCTGCAACGCCGTTTTGTTGTAGAGTATGACGAATCGTCAAGTGTCTCACGATCCCTTTGACTTGCACGCTTTATTAAACTCATCGTAACAAAACTCTAAGCCATTGTCTCATGCGGAGGTATTTTATTTGTTTTCCGTATGTTTTTCAATCATAGTTTTCCAAGACTTAAATGTGGAAAACACATCGCTTCGCTTCGGAAGAATGCCCAAACTTTCCGGAAAATCATCAATAAAAGTTCGCATATAATTAGCTCCACCTCTCAAGGCACCCTTGATGGCCCTCACAGATCGTAATGAATATACTCCAACATTCCTTTCGTGTTATGGATTCCTCCGGTGAATCGAACTCTCTTTGCTTCCCAAAACACAAAGGCTCATGTAACTTTAGTTTGCAAATTCCTTGCCCATCAAGAAGTCCTCTTTGCTCAATTCGCCATGCCATTCTCACTCATATGCCTTAGGCGATATGCCAAAGTTTAGTAATATCATCATCCGACAAAGAAGAGGAAGCGACAATGCATCACCAATAATAGTAGAACCCCGCAAAACATATAACTTGGTAGTCTTTCTCGCCTTTTCATCACAATGAGGGAACCTTTGAAATCTTCAACATCCCACTTTCACCGTGTATTTGTACCCTTTTGAATCAAGAGTACTCAACGAAATTAAATTTCTCTTCAATTCGGAACATGCCGACGTCACTAAGTGTTCGACAACTCCATCAAACATCTTAACTTTAATTGTTCCAACACCGCGATTTTACACGAAGCATTATTTCCCATCAAAACAACACCTTCGACACCTGCTTTTAAGTAATTTGTAAACCAATCCTGATTGGGTCTCATGTGAAAGGTGCAACCCGAATCAAGTATCCACTCCTCGCGACTAGAAGTTCACCATCACGTAGTCTTCTACAACATCGCCTTCACCGTAATTTTCTCGTTGCTTTCCTTTTGATTCGCACCTCCCTTTTAATCTTGTTCGTAGCTTATAGCACTCAGATTTAATGTGCCCTTTCTTCTTGCGAAGTTACAAGTTTTACCTCTGTTTGAAGACTTTGTTCTACCCTTAGTTTTACTGCGAGGATTCCGATCCCGTGTCCTTCCACGATCATCATCAAGATTCCGATCTTGTCTCCCACGAACAATAAGACCTCTCCCCGAGTCGGGTTTAACCACAAGATGCTTCATCTTATCATACGAGGTCAAAGAATCATAAACCTCATCAACTGTGAGAGACTCATGGCTATATAAAATCGTGGTCTCTAAAGGTTGAATAAGACGGGACAACGAACAAAGTAGAATCAACCCTAGATCTTCCTTATCATATCGAGCCTCCATGGCCTCCAAGTTTGAGAGAATTTCTTTAAACATCATTAAGTGTTCGTGCACGACGCACCTTCCTCCAAACGATGAGCATAAAGACGTTGCTTCATATGCAACTTGCTAGTTAAAGTTTTGACATACATATTTGTTCTAGCCTCTTCCATAATGTCATGCAGCGGTTTCTCCTTCATCACATCCCGCAAAATTTCATTAGACAAATGCGTATGTAATTGTGTTAGTGCCTTCGATCCTTGCGCTTCTTATCTTCCTCCGTCAATGTCAAAGGCATCTTATCTACCCCTAGCAGGGCTTCCTCTAAATCCATCTGTGCAAGAACTATCTGCATCTTTATCTGCCACAACGTGAATCTGGTGTTGCGATCCAACAGCGAAATTTCATACTTCAATGACGCCATTACCGTGATTGAGATGAAAACCCGGAAGCTCTGATACCAATTTGTGAAAAATATAAAGTCGGTAATGACAATATATATCGCAAAGAAAAGAAAAAGAGAATAAAGAACACACGATTTTACGTGGAAACCCTTTCGGGAAAAAAACCATGGGCAGAGGAGAAGAAAATTCACTATGTCGAATTCGAATCATTACAAGAGGAATAGACTATGTCTATTTATAGGCTTATAAAACCCAATTCTAATCAAAGTAAAATATATTATGCTAATAAATGCTAAATATATTATACTCATAAATACTAAATCTTCTAGAAAGAAGATATATTTTGTTTAACTTGACTTGCAAGCAATATCTTAGAATTTGGGTCACACAACTCTAACAATTCACCTTTGAAAAGAAGATCCTGCAAGCTGCCTTTAGATAGATATTCATAGACTGTGTTAACTATTGGACTTGAATTTTGAAATCTAAAACACAAATGGACTGAATTCATAAAAATAAAATAATTACGTTTTCCGTATATTTGAAGAATTGTACTCTCATAATTATGTACGAAAATATAAAACCAAATGAGACTTAAGTTTTAGAAAAGGTAAAATATTTCATGTGTTGTGACTAGAGTTTTAAACTCTACAAGTGAGGCCAAGGTAGATATAAAAGTATAGTAAATTATTTAAAAAAAATCAAATTTTTAAGGGTGGAGTATCCAGATATCAAAAAGTAATGCCAATCAAATATTAATTTTGAAAGCCTATATCATTATATTTCTTTGAAAAATTATTCTAAGAATGCTTCATTTGATTTAAATTGAATATGTGGAATTCTCTAAATCATCCAACTTTCAAAGAATTAGTAATAAAACCACCAAATAAATGGAAAATGATTTTGACTTAATTGATTCAAGATGTAAAATATTAAACCTTCCTTATCCACATATCGTGCAAGTGAAGATTTCCATTTTCTTATATGAAACCATTCATGCAATTTGTTGCATAAAAGCTTCGCAAATGGTATTATGTTCTATACAAAATCCAAATAATCCTCTACCTAACCAAATTCACCCCAATTCTTTGTTTTGGCACCTTGCATTAAACTAATATGAATTCCATAAAGCCCCTTCAAAGGGTACTTGTTATTGTCTTTGGGACTCTTCACTTGAGGTACATCACTTGAGGGAGAGACGAGCCCGGATACCTTGCTTGGGGACCCAAGGAAGGACAAAGGAAAATCGCCAGGATAAAGTGGAAGCCAAGGGTGGGGAAATTGGTCTTCAGATGAACCTCTGTCTTGGCGAGGGAAGACTTGCCACGTAATTCTCTTAAGCTAAAGGGAGGTCCATCACTTTGGGACGAAAGGGAGGACAGATGACCAAAGGATTGGGGATGAAGGAACATGTCTTAGGGACGAAAAGTCGACGAGCAATGAGGGAATTTGATCTTTGAGACGAACCACGAAGACGCCTGAGTCGATAAAACCTCACCATTGAGGCGGGACCTTGTCTTCACTTACACATCAGAATGCTATGGTCAAACACCATAAGCTTCTCTCTT
The DNA here is from genome assembly GCA_025506655.1 of Gossypium rotundifolium. Taxonomy (NCBI): domain Eukaryota; kingdom Viridiplantae; phylum Streptophyta; class Magnoliopsida; order Malvales; family Malvaceae; genus Gossypium; species Gossypium rotundifolium. The sequence goes on along the minus strand of CP106726.1, from coordinate 115,319,275 downwards.
GGAGTAGTTGCCATTTAACTTGGTATCCATGATTCGAGATAACAGCGCTTATCGCCTAAATATGGTTTTGCCCAATCCACCAAAAATTCCATTATAACAAAGATCTGTTTCACAAACGACTGGCGTCCAAAAGCGCTTCAAGTAACACGACCCAAGCTATAGACATCGTGACTTTCTATTTAGCATACCGCACAACATTGGAAGGAGCTCATTCGCACAATAAGATGGCCAAGAGCTTTACCAAAGACCGATAAACAAAGATTGCATAAGAGGACAACCATAGTAACTCAGCAAGATATCGAGGGTCAAGATATCCTTCAGCATCAAAGACTCGAGTTAAAACATAAGATTGATCACCAAAGAGGGCTTTCTATTGCATAGCCCAAATCCAAAAGTTTTGCATTGAAATCTCGCAACAATGATATAAGATGGATTTTAATTAGTATCATTTATAGTTGGTAGAATATAACTTCGATTCAAAGACTACAAGATAACGCAACCTAGTTCTTAGGCAACATACCGAATCTAGTAGGATATTCACCGACTTTATATCTCGTAATATAAGCCCTAGTTCATGTAAGTAAGGAAGGACTCTAGCAGTATCTATGGCAATTCCAACCCTTGTTTCCCATGGCAATGGTGGAGAACAATCTGAAATTAAGACAGCATCAAAAATTAATGAGCAAACACACATCTATCGGCATACTACGAAAAGCAATCATTAGCAATAAAGCATACGTTGAAAAAGGTATTAATTCACCTTGAAAAGAAGATCCTGCAAGCTGCCTTTAGATAGATATTCATATACCAAAAGCCTATCCTCCCCTTCCGAGCAATATCCAAAAAGCTTGACCAGGTTCCGATGACGAAGTCGCCCAAGGTTACCAAGTTCAGTCTACAGTCAACACAATCGATACATGAGCCAAGAACATTTTTCAAAGAAAGTGAACATGATAGAATGAAGAAACCAACCAGCCACTGCTCATGACCCTGAGTGCTAGTGGGACTAAGCTTCTTCACAGCAACAGCCATTCCACTTTCAGGGCTTGCAGCACTAAGGGTCTGCTCATCAATGAACCCCATGTAAACATAACCGAACCCACCATCCCCTATGAGATTCTGGGAACTAAAGTTCATGGTAGCCTGTTCTAGCTCAGAATATGTGAATGATTTTAGAAGAGGGGGTGACAATATACAACCACTTCCAGTTGTTGTTTCTTTCGGACGAAGGTTTGGAAGTGCTGAAACTGAAAGAGAAAAAAATAAGGTTCCCTGCAATGAGCTAGAACAAAGCTGGATGAATGGTACATTGTGTGATAGTCCAGAAGTAACAAAAAAAAAGAGGTTATTTAATTGCTTACCTTCAAATATCATTTTCAACAAAAAAAACCAGATTAGCATAGGAGCAGGCCAAGAAAGAAAGTTTCAAGCACATAAGATGTATATAATTATGAATTAGCGGTGGGAAACTTGAGCAAAGAACATAAATTATAAATTTTAGTAATCTTATCAATATCAGTTCATCTACATAACAATCTTATGCTAAACGCTAAAAGTAGTTGACAATGATGCAATTATGAACTAAATACTGAAAAAACAGCCCACTGATGTATGCAACCATACAATTCTAACCATAAAAAAAGGACCTTTCTACATGAACCAAATACATTGCTAGATTATCATAATTGAATTCATTCAAGGAATATCAAAGAAGGGAAACAATTCCATATTTCTATACTATAACATGCCACCATCGATTACTACCTTCCAAGTGGCAATTTACCAGTGCAAGAATATATCTTTGCTCACATTTTAAAACAGTACCAAACCAATGGTAGCATTAGTACCTGTCTACTTGTTTTTAAGACCACTTGAAGTGATTAATAATTACACAATTTAAGGGTAGAGGGCTTAGGTTAAAGACTATATGTCAACCTGAAATCAAGAAATCCACAAAGAGAAAACAACAAATCCGGTATAAAAACAAAAAAGAATGCCATTAATGAATTGAATATAAATCGGTAACAATTATTAGATAAAGCCATTAATTTAAAGCATACACAAGGAACCTGAAAGAAATAAAGGATAAAGGTAGCCTCCATGATTCTTAAAAGAAAGAAATTGCATGAAATAAGAAGACCCCATTAAAACATTATCTAAAGTAAACGAAAACCGTTCAAGAAAGCAAGAAAAAAACGACTGCATGAAATGAAAAGAAACCACTAAAACATTATCTGAAGTAATTAAATGAAAGCTTTCAAGAAAGAAACAAACGACTGCATGAAAGGAAAAGACAACCATTAAAACATTACCTAAAGCTGCAGCATCTCTCTAGGGTTGATGTTGTAATTCAACTTTTCATTACTTGCTTTAATTTTAATTCTACAAGTTTAATTTTTTTTTAAAAAAAAGAGAGAATAAAATAGGTAAAGACTTAAATCATCTTATTTTTTATATAATTTATTTTTTATATTTATGCAAAAATAGAATGTAAAAAAATATTTTAGCTAAATTTCAAAAGGTTACAAGTTAGTCAACGAACTCTTCGAAAGTTCAAAAGTTACAAGTTGGTCACCGGCCCATTAGCTTTGTAACGGATGTCAAGTGTGTGATGGGTAAATTTACAATTTGATCACTCAATTTCAAAAGGTTACAAGTCGTCACCGCCTTTTAACTTGGTATCGAACGTTAGATGTGAGATGTAAAAATTTACAATTTAGTCATGCATTTTCAAAAAGATACAAATTGTTCATTAAACTATTACTGATTTTACAAGTTTACGCTTTGGTCACTCAACCTTTGCACCATTACCCCGTAACTCGATAATCTAAATAGTATCAACAACAACTTAAGCCCCAAACCTTAGCAAAGTCCATATCAACTCCATGCCTCACCTTTAATATAACACCCTAACTCGACTGCATCGTCGGGTCCAATCTACAGGATGCTCCATTCGCTGTTGGAGCAACTACAATAAACTTCTATATAATTCAACCATTCCAACATGTTCATTAGCATAAACCACTTTTGATATGATATAAAAATATTTTGGAGTCTTATACGAGCTTACGAAAGTTCCTTTGTTAACCCAAGGTCTAATAAGGACTTAATTGAAAAATTTTAAACTTACGGGTTGCCATTGTTTGCATCATAGTATCTATGTCGCGACATTGCTAGTTAGTCACCCTCAAATTAAATTAAATCAATTTAAAAATAATTATTCTCCTAGATTTTTATAATAAATATAATAAGACTTTGACAAATGGATGGTGTTAAAATATACAAATGTAATAATAGTATTTATATATTTGTAATATGATTATTTAATTACTTTGTAATTAAGTTAAAAGATATTTATTAACTAAATAATTATATTATAAGATTTTTATGTGATAAATAAATTAAATGGTGACAAGTGTATGGTATTGATAATGTACAAATATTGTGATATATGTATTTATTATTAAATAGATATTTATTATAATTATTATTATAATTTTATATTAAATTATTAAATTAAGATTACTATTATTAATATTATCAAATAAATTACAATAGTGATAAATGTATGGTAATGATAATAAACATGTGTAAAATACATGAAAATACACTTGTAATATATTTGTATGTTTTTTAAATAATAAGTAAAAGATATTTTTAATTATTATTGTTATATTATGAAATAAGATAAATAAAGACAAGTGTAAGGTGATGATAAAATACAAGTGTGTTAATTAAAATATGTACATTTGTAATATATGTATTTAATTTACTTATTATTTAAGTAATACATATTTGTTATAATTATATATATTACATTATTATTATTAAATTAATAAAATATAATAGAAAGAAAGTAAAAGGACTAAAAGGACAATTAAACCATATTTAGGCGATAAACGCTGTTATCTCGAATCATGGATACCAAGTTAAATGGCAACTACTCCAAGAGAGAAACTTATGGTAATGAAATTTATTTTGACCCCGATCGAAAAAGTGGTTTCGGGACCATAAATTTGAGTCTGAAAAATATTTTAAAATTTTTTCCGTATTTATTATGTGTGAATTTGTTTGTGTTAAATTTTCGTGACTTAATTTTGTCGCTTAGGTGCCCGATTAAATAAAAGGACTTAATCGCATAAAATAAAAATTTGATGGTTAGTTTTTAAAGTGCCTAATTGTTGTTGTCTTTTAATATGGGGATTTATGTTGCAATTTTTCCATTAATAAAGATAGTGGACGGCATTTGCATTATGTTTATATTATATAGTTTTTTTATATTATTTATAAAGGTTAAAATAATATATATTATAATATAAGGTTAATATAATAAAACAAAACATTAAAGGAAGCCATACTCATCTTTTTAGTGCCGAAACTAAGGAAAAGAAAAAGAAATAGGAGAGCTAGGTATTCGCCATTGTTGAGCTAAATTAAGGTATGTATTTTACTCGGTTTTGAGATCACGCTAAGTTATCTTCAAAGCCCATGTCTTAATTTTTGAATTTGATGATGATTTTGTGTTTTGTCATTGATGGTATCTTGTGGTTTTGATGTTTGATGATGAAATATGAATTATATGTGTTAGATTAACAAGTTTTGTCTTTGAATTTTGATGAAATTGAGTAATTAGGACTAAATTACGAAAATAAATTTTAAGGGACTAAAATGAAAATGAATGAAATGTACGGGCTTCCAATAATGTTATGAATATTCGCCCTAAAGAAGTGTGGTCAAATTTTGTGCAAAAAGGTCTAAATTGTAAAAAGTGTAAAATGTTAGGGGCAAAATTTTAATTTGCCCATTTATGTGTTTTAGGCTAAATTGAGTGTATTGGTGTTTAAATAAGTTTAATTTGAATATTTTAGATCAAGAATTAAAGAAATCGGATTTGGATCGGGGAAAGACTAAAGTGGTTAATAGTCGATTTCATAAATGTTTATCGCCCCGAGGTAAGTCAATTAGCATTTAAATGTTGATATAACAATGAATATGTACTAGTTATGAACCAATTAAATTATTTGAATTTATTTTGATTATGGCGAATGTGGGTATGTATAATTAATTAAATTTCGAGCTTGATTCGACGAGATTCGACGTCCGTAAGCCCTGTTTAACCTTGGGAATAGATAGGATACATATGTCATGACATAGGATATCCGTTATGTGTTACCGAGTAAGACCACATCCGGGACGCTGGCATCGATTTGTGTTAACGTAAGACCTCGTCTGGGACAAGGGATCGATATGTGATTACATGTAAGACCACGTCCTGGACGTTGGCATTGTACGAGCTTCCGACTATCCGCTGCACTTTTTAATTCAATGGTTCAACGGGCATGTGTAAGTGAAGGCCAATGTGATATTTAAATTAAAAGAACTCGTATGTATTTTTATCCGTGTTGAGAAGTGAAAGATAAGTTATAAATATCCATTATATTTATTCGGAAGTGAATACGTAAACATGTGAATAGCGTAATGTAACAACCCAATTTTTGACCCTAATTGGAACAATGGTTTCGGAACCACGGATCCGAGTCGGTAGAAATTTTTAATATTTTATGTTTGGTTTGTGATCTATGATAGAGCATGTGTTAAAATTTTTGTGAGCTAATTTGCATGTTGGTGTGTTTATTTTAACAAAAAGGATTGAATTGATGATTAGTAAAAGTAGGGTGCATGGAATTAAAAAGGTGATTGAATTGTTTTACTTAATGCAAGGATGTGCATGTCAAAATTCCACTTTTCTTGTAAGTGGACGGTAATGATGGTGGGGGATGATATCTTTAGTATTTTATATTATAAAATTTATAATAGTAATATGATAATATATGTTAAATGATTATAATAAAAGAAACATAAGAAAAATTATTTTTTTCTCTTTCCCCACTTCATCTTCTTCACCGAAAAAGCTCTCTCAAAATAAGGAAGAAAATCATCCTCCTTCTTTCGGCCTTGCATGTGGTGGTAAGGTGAGTAATTGAGCTTTTTATTTGAAGATCTAAGTGCAAATAGGTTGGATTCCTTAAAAGCTACCGAAAGCATGTTAGAATTTTTGAAGTAGGACACATGGGGTTATTCGACCATGAGAGAAATATGGTAGTTTGTTTTGTATTGTATATGGTATGAATAGGAATAGAAATATTTGATGAAATGAGAGTGGTAATTTGAGTATATAGGAATGATAGGAAAGTTGTTAATTTTGAGCATGAGGATGCCCTTACATTCGGCCAAAGGTTGGGATGGCTATTCATGAGTTTTTTTCTCTTGTTTTGATTGTTCGATTATATATATATATATATATATATATATATATGTATATAGTGTAATTGATCATGGATGAATGGTTATAGTTATATGTGGTTATTGGTTAAATTAAGTATTAGGAGTCCATTGTATAAATTAAATAATGGAAGGGTTAAAATGTTAGAAGGAAGGTTTATGGAGTCTTGTAGGGACTTAGAAATTAATCGGCCAATGAGGAGAAATTTCAACTTGTTGTAATTTATAAAGTGGTGCTTTAGGGATTAAATTGAACGGGTTGTAAGGCCAAGAGTAAATTGGTAAATTGCATGATTTTATATATTTGTGTTTAATTGGATGGAAATGTAATTAAAAGGGTTCAATTTGACATTATAGATCAAGATCAAAAGAACCGGGTTTAGATCGGGGAAAGACGAAACTAAACGAATAGCCGGGAAAAGCCTTGAATCCTCACTTTTAGAGGTATGATTTAAGCAATTGATTTAAATGAAATTTTATACCTTATTGTGTACTTAGCTTGAATATTAGTGGGTGTATAAAATGATTGTAACCAATGATTTTATGGTTTTGGTGTGATTAGTGAATGTGTGGATTATTGATTGCTAAAGAAATGGCATAAGTGTGTAGTCATGTGATGTTGATACTTTTGGATAATGCAAATAGTGAATTAGATGAATGTAATATGCCTAAAGAAGGTTTGGGAAGTTATATAATATTGCTTAGTCCGAATGTATATGGAATTGAATTGTTAAAGTATGCGTGTCGATTATTTATGACTACGTCGATGGGGGAAAATGTGATAAATTGGTTTTGAGTATTGAGTTCTATGTTGGAATGAATGATTAGTTATGTTAAGTACTAACTGTGTGAATGATTGAGTAATGGCTCTGTGTGAGCGATACGTTATGTGTGATACCAAGTAACGGCTCTATGTGAGCGATACGTTACGGGGAAGTTAAGTAACGGCTCTATGTGAGCGACACGTTACGGGAAGTTAAGTAATGGCTCTATGTGAGCGATACGTTACGGAAAGTTAAGTAACGGCTCTATGTGAGCGATACGTTACGGGAAAGAGTAAGTAACGGCTCTTTGTGAACGATACGTTACTAAATTGTATTAACAATTGTACAGGTAAGAAATTCAATAGAAAATTTTATCAACTATGATAGAGAAGTTATAATGAATGTGCATGACGGGTAAGTCGCTTCAAGTTTCTTATTTTAACAATGAGGAAAAATATAGATAACATATTTGTTTAGTCTAATGGGATGGATGATATAGGTTTATTTATATATGAATGTATGAAATTGCTTAATCATACTAAGCCATGGGAGCTTACCTTGCTTTTGGTTGTTTTGTACTTGTAGTTGTCACTTTAAGAAGTTCGCTTGTGCTCAAGATCCTCCCTAAGCTCATCATACTATCACTTCTTTTGGGTACACATATGAAATGTCAAATTTACAATATTATGGCATGTATAGGCTAAGATACCATAGGAATGAGTTTTGATGGATTGAATGTAAACTTGCCCATAAGATTTTGGCTAAATTATGGTGATTTGTTCTTGGGTGAATTCGCCTTTATGTTTGAATTGAATGAAAGTGTCATGTCTATGTTTTGTATGTGAATTGTAGAAAGTCGGTTTGAATGAATTAAGGCTTATACTTTTGCTAAAGGAAATCAAATGGAATGTTGATCCAATTTGCTATATGGCATCTAGTGATGTAATAAGGGAAGCATAGTTTAAGTAAAGTGAAATGGCAAACTAGTAGCAATAGTCACATATATGTTTGAGAAATTATGTGATATTTGTACCCTCAATTTATGCATATTTGGTGTGGATCATAGACTATTTGGATTGATAAAATAAGTGAAGCATGCACATATTTGTCTCTAGAAATGTTGGTGATTAATCTATTGATATATATTTATACTTGGAAACAAGTAGAATGAAATTGATGTATCTTCTTAGAAATAAATTACTCAATAATTTGTTAATGGACGGTGTATTAGAAATCATCCTGAGTTGGATTTTAAATTGAAATGCTTCATAATTCTTCTCTAGCGACATATATAGATAAGGGTGTTACACGTAAAAGCTTCAATTATGTGCAATCGGCCAAATAGTATATTGTGTGACTTTGATATTGAAATTTGAGTAATTATTTGTGATTGTGTATAATTATTTACTTGATATAACTTTGTATGTTTGATTTTCCTAAGTTGGTTGATATTACTTTGCTATTGACTTACAAAGCTTAAATAGCTTACTTTGTGTATCTTTGTTTGCTTCTATTTTATAGATTTTGGATTCAAGTTCGAGCTCGGGGATCGTCAAAGAAGACTTATCACACTATCGATAGCTTACTTTGGTATTTTGGTTATATCAATTTGAATATATGGCATGTATAACTTAGAAAAGGTTGAATATGAATTGAGTACCTATGTATGTAATTAATAGCCATGCTAAATGGCTTATCCTCTTTGATTGACTTGCTATCTTTGTTGATGGTTTGCAATGGTTATTGTGAATGGGTCTATACATATGCATATTTGGTTAAGTATACGTTCATGATAGGTATGCTTGTATTATGTTCTAAAACTAGATAAAATGAATGTGGTTATGTGGATTCTAACAGCTCAAATACGACCCTAACCGGAACGGTAGTTTCGGAACCACAAATCCAAGTCAGAAATAATAATTTAATATTATTTTCTTGTTAAATATTTATGATTGACTATGTGCTAAAAATTTTGTGAAGTTAATTGCTTATTTAGATGTTTAATTTAATAAAAAGGATCAAATAGCTTAAGTGGTAAAAGTAGGGTGCATGATTAAGAAGGTAAATTGAATTGTTTTATTCAAGTGAGGATTTGCATGTCAATTTTCCACATTTCATGGTAGTGGACGGCATAATCATTACTTGTATATTAAATTCAATTTACTTTAGTTAGTGGTGATTTTATGTATATTATAATTTGAGTAAAAAAACAAGGAATAATAAAAACAAAAGTAAGAGAAGAAGGAAAGTATTCATCTTTTTTCTTTCTTGAAGTGGTCGAATGTTTGAAGGGATAAAGAGACTTGAAGCTCTCTTCATTTTCGGTTGGTGCATGCTCAAATTAGGTTAGTAATTACATAATTATTGAGAATTCTTACATTTTGAGTCCCTTGTCTTGAGTATTCTTGAACCCATGTTGGAATTTTTGAGATTTAGCATGCTATGGTTTCGGCTATTGATGAATGTTCTTGATTTGTTTTGCTTGATGGAAAATAGTTTATAAAATGGTTGAGATCAACATATTTTGATAAGGAAATTGTAAATGAAGTAGTGCTTGATGGTTCAAATTGTGAAAATAATTAGTGAAGGGTCTAAAATGCATGATAATTGAGTTATATGGGTTTGTACAAGGGGAGTAATATTCGCCATTAAGGATTAGGTTCAAATTTTAAATATTTCGTGAGTTTGTGTTTGGGGACCAAATTACAAGAAAATGAAACTAGAGGGTAAATTGGTAAATTGGCAAATTGATAAATTATATGCTATGATTAATTTTAAATGTTATAAGGGACTTAATTGAGCTTGAGGAGTATTCGGTTTTAGCTCAAAAGAGTATGAGTTGTTATTTGTTGGAATGAATAAAAGAAAGGGTACAATTATGTGTTCGTATTGAAATGAATGAAATCTATTTGAATGGACTCTTTTGAACTTTGTTTAGATCAAGGAAGGAAAGATTTGGAAACTAATCGGGGAAAACTAAAGTAAACGAGTAGCCGGAAGCTCAATTTGACAACTATCTAAGTAAGTTTTAAGCGCTTAGATTTAATTGAATTTTATTTTATACTATGCGATATGTTAAAGGATTTTAAGGAAGTTAATTACCATGTTGCCGAATGTGAAGGTGGATTTAGCATGAAATGGCGAATGTTATACTTGATGAATGTATACGTAAACTTGATTTAATTGAATTGTTGAATTTGTGTATATATGATACAAGATGGTTATTGATATTGATGATACTAGAGATGATCTTTGGAAGGTGGTAAATATGTGTTATATGTATGTTATGTGTGAGCCGAATGTAATGTGTATATATGAATAAATGAGTTATTTGTGAATCCCTAATTAATTAAATGTGTGTATATGAATGAAGATTTGTGTATGTGTATTTCTTTGTGAGGAAACATGGGATTGGTAGCACTATGTGTGCGAACTTATAAACCGAAACAATCTTGTGTGCGAGATCGGTTGAAAGGCACCGTGTGCGTAAATATAATCACCGAGAATCATGGTGTGTGATATCGGTTGAAAGGCACCGTGTGTGGAAAATAGCATCACCGAGCAATCGTGTGTGCGATATCGTTGAAAGGCACGTAAAAGTAAAAATAGCATCACCGAAAGCAATCGTAAAAGTAGATCGGTAAAAGGTAAGAATAGAAGAAATTATTAAAAGTACGAAATGACGCCAGTATGTTTGGCGATTGGTTCATCATTTTAATGCGAATTTAAGTGAGTTGATTTAAATTGGCTATGAAACATGTGACTATATGGTCACCTTGATTATTGAATTGGGATTGATGAATGTTTGTATTGGTTACATGTTTATAGATGGAATTATTCTATAATTAGTTTGAAAATTTAAGAAATGACGTAATGCATTTTTGTGTACTCTACCTTCTTGCTTAAAACTTACTAAGCTAGTTAAGCTTCCTTGAAGTGTTGGTTTCATGGTGATTTAGGTCTTTAAAGTTGCAGCTCGAACTCGGGAATCCTTGTTGAAGTCACTTCATGCTATCATCTATTTTGGGTACCTCTTTATTTATGAAACTTTTGGGAATTTTGGCATGTATAAGCTAGGTTATCCTTTTGAGTTACTTTGAAATGAATGCATATAAGGCCATACGAAAATGGCTTCATTTCTAACCATGAATTGAGTGGATATGTTTGAGCTGATATATATATATATATATATATATATATATTAGTTGCGAAATTTTGGTTTTGAATATAGCTCGATTTGGGTTGGTTTAAAAGCTTATTAAGCTTGAATATAATGCTTAGGTAGGTACGGTGTTGTGGCAAGCATTTTATACATTTTATTCCTTGTATATATATATGCGGCATGTACAAATGCATGTATATGATTCGAGAGTGATGCATATGTTCGTAAAGGGTATATAATTAAATGAAATGCTGATTATAAAATTGAATCAAATGAATAATTACCACATGCCTATTCGCCTTTACATTTGAATGACTAAATGCATGGTAATTTGTTAGTAAATGTTAATGATATTATTCCCTATATATATAAGTTATGTTTTGGTATTAAATGGGATATACTTGTTATATTGTAATGGTATGAATTAGTAGGCATTTATGTGCATGGATTTGTGTTTGGTAGGGTAATGTCTCAGAACCCAATTCGCATGTAATTCGAGTTAGGGGTGTTACATGGATGATATTTATATTTTGGTTATGTTTGTTTGATGGATTAGTTTAGTTGATATATAAGTTTGAACTGAATGTTTATGTTTGATTATAAGTAATAGGGTATGTGTTCATATTGGTCATTAAGTCTTGGTAATTAAAGTTGAAATGGTAAAGTTAAAGTATCTATGTATTCGGCAATATTGTGATTTGAAATAAATAATTACTTATAATGTATTTGATTTGAGGTGTGGATTATGATTGGTATATATGGTCATTAATTCATTGTCATGTTAAGATATATATATATATATATATATAGGTAAGGTATGTTTGGTTTGTTAAGATATAAATTCGGACATACATATATATATATATATATGACAGTAAAGATTGGTTTTTATGGCTTTTGACATATTAAATTGTGTTGATTAAATGACGGTATGTTCGGGTTTAATTATTTGGTTTAAATTTATGTTAGATGTTTAATATGTTATGCATCAAGATATGGTAAATTGAATTTTATGTTATTATTATTATGTCTATAACATGTAGTTATAAAATTTGGTTATAAAGTGCAATGATAATTGAGATAAGATGTATTAAAATGATGGGACATATGTGGATTGGTTATGTTGCATATTAGAGTATATAGTTTTAAAAGTGATGTTTATTTATTTAGACTTAAATAAAATGATGATTGATTATGTTATAGATTTAAGATAGGTGTCGATATGATGTGAATGGTTTTGGTTTTATTATTGTGATATGAAATTTGTATTGACCAATATGCAAATGACTGTTTAAATGTTTCAAAATATATCTACTAGTTGTGTTTGGTAAGCAAAGTATGAGTAATGAAATGTAAAAAAATGTCCGCTTTGAGTTGTATCTGCTGGTGATGCTTCAGAACCCTAGTCCCAAGTGATTTGATATGGGTTAGGTTTGAGATTTTATGAGGTTGACAGAGGTAAGGAAGACAAGTTCATCGGTCGAGGTTTTATCAAGACTGATATCTTCGTGGTTGGTTCAAGATCACCTTTCTTTCTCGCTCGACTTTTCGTCTTCAAGACATGTTCCTTCATCTCCAATCAATGGTCCTCCCTCCCATTCGCTCCAAAGCGATGGACCTCCCTTTAGCTTAAGAGAGTTACGAGGCAAGTCTTCCTCGCCAAGACAGTAGACTTGCCTACGAACTCTCTTAAGCTAAAGGGTGGTCCATCGCTTTGGGACTTAAAGGAGGCAGAGGACCATTGATTGGGGATGAAAGAACATGTCTTGGGATGAAAAGTTAGACGAGCAAAAGAGGGAATTTGATCTTTGAGAGACGAACCACGAAGACGTCTCGATCGCTAATAAAACCTCGCCATTGAGGGCTTGACATTGTCTTCACTTACACACTATAATGCAATGATTGCAACACCATAAGCTTCTCCTTGAGAGAAGTTATTTAACTTGGTATCCATGATTCGAGATAACAAAGCGTTATC